>JAAOOA010002370.1:0-47745 GCA_012861695.1 Trematomus loennbergii | reverse complement strand
GTGAGGTGGGGGAAGGGGTGTGGTGGTGCAGCAGGTCTGTGAGGTGGGGGAAGGGGTGTGGTGGTGCAGCAGGTCTGTGAGGTGGGGAAGGGGTTGGGTGGTGCAGCAGGTCTGTGAGGTGGGGGAAGGGGTGTGGTGGTGCAGCAGGTCTGTGAGGTGGGGGAAGGGGTGTGGTGGTGCAGCAGGTCTGTGAGGTGGGGGAAGGGGTGTGGTGGTGCAGCAGGTCTGTGAGGTAGGGGGAAGGGTGTGGTGGTGCAGCAGGTCTGTGAGGTGGGGGGGGTGGTCAGCAGGTCTGTGAGGTGGGGAAGGGGTGTGGTGCAGCAGGTCTGTGAGGTGGGGTGTGGTGGTGCAGCAGGTCTGTGAGGTGGGGGAAGGGGTGTGGTGCAGCAGGTCTGTGAGGTGGGGGTGTGTGGTGCAGCAGGTCTGTGAGGTAGGGGGGGGGTGCAGCAGGTCTGTGAGGTAGGGGGGTGGTGCAGCAGGTCTGTGAGGTAGGGGGGGTGCAGCAGGTCTGTGAGGTAGGGGGGTTGTGCAGCAGGTCTGTGAGGTGGGGGGGGTGCAGCAGGTCTGTGAGGTAGGGGGGGGTGGCAGCAGGTCTGTGAGTAGGGGGGGGGTGCAGCAGGTCTGTGAGGTGGGGGGAGGGGTGTGGTGGTGCAGCAGGTCTGTGAGGTGGGGGGGGGTGCAGCAGGTCTGTGAGGTGGGGGGGGGTGCAGCAGGTCTGTGAGGTAGGGGGGGTGGTGCAGCAGGTCTTGAGGTGGGGGGGGGTGCAGCAGGTCTGTGAGGTGGGGGAGGGGTGTGTGGTGCAGCAGGTCTGTGAGGTGTGGGGGGGGGTGGTGCAGCAGGTCTGTGAGGTGGGGGGGGGTGTGGTGGTGCAGCAGGTCTGTGAGGTGGGGGGGGTGTGGTGGTGCAGCAGGTCTGTGAGTGGGGGGGGTGTGGTGGTGCAGCAGGTCTGTGAGGTGGGGGGGGGTGTGGTGGTGCAGCAGGTCTGTGAGGTGGGGGGGGGGTGTGGTGGTGCAGCAGGTCTGTGAGGTCTTGAGACAGAAGGAGAGGTGATGTTATAATAGTCCACAAGTTCAGATGGGTTTTCAGAAAGTGTGGGGGGGGGGCGGGGGAGACAGACATCTTGCAGGCAATGGAGGGCAATGGAGGGCAATGGAGAGCAATGGAGGGCAATGGAGGGCAATGGAGGGCAATGGAGGGCAATGGAGGGCAATGGAGGGCAATGGAGGGCATGGAGGCAGTGATTGCTGAAGGTGAGATGGATTTGAGATTTCTGTAGGTTATTGTGCGTTTTTGCTTTTGGGCGGGGATGGGGATGTTGATGTCCATGATGATGGCCAGGTGATCAGAGATGTGGAGATTGAGGCTGGACAGATGATGGATGGTGAGACCAGTGGAGCAGAACAAGTCCAGGATGTGACCACGGCTGTGTGTTGGGAAGTTGATGTGTTGAGAGAAGTTGCAGCAGTGAAGGGTTTCCATAAATTCAGGTAAATCAAATCAAATCAAATCAAAGTTATTTATAAAGTTTATTTATAGAGCACATTTAAAAGCGATTTTTGGTCGGGCCAAAGTGCTGTACATGTAATAAATACTACAATCACATAAAAACACATTACTACAATCACAATAAAAGACAACAGATATATAAAAAACAAACACAGGGAAAAGTCAGGAGGCGTGCTCCGCTCTAACTAGAAGGCCAGGGAGAAGAAGTGTGTTTTTAGTGTAGATTTAAAAAACCCCTAGGGTCTGGGCCGACCTCACATGGAGGGGCAGAGTGTTCCAGAGCCTAGGGCCAGCTGCTGCGAAGGCTCGGTGCCCTCTGGTTTTGAGCCTGGTCTTGGGCACTACCAGCACAGCTGGTCAGCAGACCTTAAAGCTCTGGCTGGGTGTAGCGCTGGAGGAGTTCAGCTATATAGGCCGGAGCCAGCCCATTTAGTGCTTTAAAAAACAAATAAAAGGATTTTAAAATCAATTCTGAACCGAACTGGAAGCCAGTGCAGTGAGGCCAGAATAGGGCTGATGTGGTCACGCTTTTTGTGGTATTCTAGGTAAATTTACTCTTTTTTAATTATGTTAACATTAACATCATTTTGAAACCTTTATTATTGGCTGTTTGAGTAATAACGTAGAACGTATAAAATATAAATGTCTCATCAAGACATCACGAGTCGAGCTGAGCGTTGAGTTTAGAGATAAAGAGCTAACTGGAACTCCCTAAAACAGAAAAATACTTTCAGCTTCACCTCCACTGCAGACCTACATGAGGGGGGGGGGGGGGGGTACTCAATAACATGTCTACAAAGTACATTTCAGACAGGATAGAAGGTGTTTACAGTTTTAATCTTGAGATATGAAAATAAGAACACATTATATATACAAATAGAACTTCAGTTTTAATATTAATACAAAATATATCCCTGAAATACATGACACAGTGCAGAGCAATCTGTGTTTCAGTTTTTAAGTACATTCATTTTCTGTTCCAGAGGTAGTGCTATTTATTATCATCTGACATTTATTCATTTTTCATCTCATTTAATCGTTTATTTTGAACAGGAGCAATGCACTTCAATGAACACTTTAGAGCAGGGGTGTCAAACTCAATTTCATCGCGGGCCACATTCGCATAAAGGTTGCACTCAAAGGGCCGGTTGTAACTATATAAATATATAATATTTATATATAAAATAATGTATTATATTACATTATTGCCTCTGATTGGATTATTATCGGATAGGATAATAACTTAGTAATTAACTACGTCTGAAAGCAGAGTCCAGGCAAATAATTGCAAGTCTCTTCAGTGCGCATGCCACAAAACGAGATGCATTGTGGGACATGTAGTTTGTGGGCAACATGCTTCTGTAAAGTGGCATGTTAACCGTATATAACGTATTATATTCTTTGCAAGCTCTTGCAGGGCCACATAAATGTCACGGGCCGGATTTGGCCCCGGGCCTCGAGTTTGAGACCCCTGCTTTAGAGAAGTGTAAATAGCCCTGACATACAAGAACATGACATTTATAAAGATAGCAACAATAAATACATGATGTACAAAAAAAGCATGAGCAGCACACACAAGTATTTACCACCTGGCATCCAATTCATTATCTGTGAATGCTCCGATTCAACTTCAATTATTTAACACAAACAACTTCTTATTAGTATAGTTTTTAACCCTTTACCACTTTCATGTTAAACAGGTGCTGGGTTTGTTTTCATTATTTCACATTTCATGTAAATCTACTTAGTAGAAAATAAATAAACATTTAAAGTCTTGTCAAGACAATCATTTACAGATGTACGTATGACGTATATTTTAACTGTGTACTTATATACATGTACTGGGAATATTATCTGCAAATACATAAACCTGAAGCAGATATTTGTGCAGCAATAAGTAAACACAAAGTACATCTGAAATGTATCACTGATAATCTGTACGACAGATACACAGTTTAAACCTCTTTTACACCGACTTTTAGTTTGAAATTGACCTGCTGATATTTAAATAAACCCCTCACCATGAATCACTATCGGATTTATCTTTTATCTTATCTATCTGTATAGGATATTTTCTTTTGTAAAAACGATCACTTCCAGGCTCTGACACACAAAGACCAGATCAGACGCCATGTTGTCAGCACTGTGTCTGAAAGATAGGCTTCACTGTCGATCCTACGTGTTCGCAGCAAAGTCAATCCTTCTGATTGGCTGATCACTTAAGGATAATATTTCTGCACTCTCTCAGACTGAAGTTCACAATGGAATCACGTTGGTTAACCCTCACCAGGTGTTTGTGTCTCAGGGGTTAAGCCCTCCACCGCGACAAGGTAGAGATTCAGGGAGGAGATGATTTAGTTTAGAAGCAGGTGATGGAGGACAGTCAGGTGTGAAGAGGTCTGTGACATGTCAGGGTTCAGTTCAACATCAACACTCTCTGATGGTCTGTTCAGCTGAGCTCTTGGAGATTTCACAACAAGTCCAACACCAACAACAACAACAACGATGAGACAAACAACCCAATTCCCAACCCAACGTGTCCTCCGGGACCCCCTGGTTGTTCATTCTTGATTTCCTTCTCAGGACCTGAGGACAGAAAGAGAGAGCAGTGAGGAAACGACTGGACCCCCCCTCATGTTGGAGAACAGCTGATCATGAAGGTGATGAGAACAGAGGGTGTTTCTCAATCGCGAGTAAAGCTGCTTCAGAGCCACTATTTCAAGCATACTACGTCATCGAGTGCCGCCGAAGTACTGTTCCAATCTCCAGCATACTTGGAAATCTACCGAGCCCGGCGTACTCCGTTTGGAGAAATATCGAGGCTGCACATGAGTAGACTCCGCGGTCTTAAAATCCCCACAATGCTTTGCGCACGGACCAATTTCCCCAAATCTGTGGCGGAAGATGTAAGGCGGGGCCTCTCATATGACGCACACCTGCACACTTGCTAGCCTGTTCCACTCTTTGTTTTCCAAATGCCAGGAAGTATTCTTGACTCGCTTCTGAAGCAAGATGCTCGGCAGACATGTGCTACCAAGCAAGCGTACTCGACATTGAGAAACACCCAGAATCTGTTTCTCTCCAGTCTCATGTCAGACATTATCTACCGATCACAGAGCATCAACATCATCTTTAAACATGCCAATGGAGGAACTCTTCAGGAGAAACACCAACTCACCTTCAGAGACGCTCAGATGGACGGAGGAAACCAGTTTTCTCATCCGCAGCTCTCCTCCTGCGGGTTAGGGAAGTTATAACCCAACACTGGTACGTTCCTGTGTCGTAGATGCTGACGTTCTTCAGGAGAACAGAAGCGTCTCCGTTCTTCATCTGTGGATCTTTCAGCTCAACACGACCTCGATAACGTGGATCCTGCTTGTTGTCAAACGGCTTGTTATTTTGAATAAGAAGACGTACTCATCCTTCAGCTCAGGTCTGCTCCACACTAACTTTGTGATGGCAGCATCTGTGGAGCTGTTGCACTGAAGGAGGACGTTTTCTCCAGGCGTTGCATTTTTTTCGAGCGTCTCTAGAAAATAAAGGCAAAAGTCAGTAATTTGATTGAGATCAGTTCTTTTTCCATCAGTCCCACTGTTTGTCCACATTAAACTACACAAAGGGTATTTAGTGTTGTCATCCAGAAGTGAACAACTTAAAGGTTATTTAGTGTACAGGATGTTAAACGTGTACGAAAGATCACAAACACCTGTGTCTAGAAATGCCACTACTGATCATTTGGAGTTGTATTATTATTTAATTTTTAACAGAAGGTAAGTTACTATTATTTATGTATTATGATTATTATGCAATTATTTATTATTACATTATTTTAATTATTGTTGTTATTAATAATTTTGTATAAAGATTATTATTAATATTGTTATTGTTATGCATTTAGTTATTGTTTATATTATTTTATAAAAATAATGTTATTAATGTTCTTATAGATATGTATTATTTGTATTATTATTTTTCATTGATTTATAATTATATTCTGTATTGGACCAGAGGACCACCCTCTGATGGAGTCGAGGATGACCATATTTAGAAATGAGTTCAGCCAATCACAACGCTCCTAACATGAGCAGAACAGAGTTTCCATTTACAGGAAGTACAATAAAAACTCGGTTTGTCGCGAGACAGGAATTCATTTTCAGCTTTCAATGAAACAAACAATTGTAAACAAGAAATGATCAGTCAAAATAATTAATAATAAAATGCACAAAACACATTTAACAATGAAAGACTAACTGAAAATATAACAATTCAAACAATTAAAGTGTCTGCTTTGGTTGAGGCGGAGGGATATCACTTCCACCAATAAAAGTAGTCCCTCAGATTGTACTGCGTGGCAAGTGGCAACAAAACTGTTTTCTTTTAAGAATGAGTTCAAATAATAAATACATAAAAGCGCTTTGTTGTCGTATACACAAGGAAATCTAAAGTCTCCACACTGTGACACACAACATACTTAGACATAGAAATAAATAGAAGACAATGGTGTAAACTCAAGAAGGAATAAGAAAACATATATAGAAATTAAAACCAAGGGCATTTCCTGGAGCTGGAAACATTAGGGGCTTAGCCCACAGTGGCGGCGCCAGCGATTTTCTTTTGGGGGTGCTGTGGGGTAGCTTGACGTTTCATAGAGGGTGCTCAAACACGTAGGGTTTCCCATTAAGGTACCGGGCGCTACAGAGTTTAACTGTTACAATGAAGGCTCGATAATCAGCTCACGGCATATAGGTGTAAGCTGGGGGAAAGTGCTATTTTATAAGTGGGGGGGTGGACCTAACATCCTCTAGGGGGGTCCTCGCCTCCTCTAGGGGGGTCCTCACCCCCCCGGGCAGATGTGTTTTTAATATTGAAGTTGAAAGCATCAATCTGGTGCACTGAGAGCAACATGGAGAGATCTATGGATACATCTCTCAACATATGAAACAGAACTGGAAACAGATTTATTATTCTTTATGGATGTTTTACAAACCACTGCCCTTTTAAACTGTATTCTTGTTTTACTGTCATATAGTATTTCATACCTGTTTTTCATTTATTCTCTTATTGTTTTTATTACTATAATGATCATATGAAGGTGTGCCTCGGAAATAATCTTTTACATAATAATTGCATTCACTGAACACGGGAAATTACAATCCTGCCGTCCTCTCTAGTGTCATGATGAGGTTCAGGTAAAGCACGGTTAATGTATTATATGCAGGGCAGGGGGGCACATCACTTTTTGAGTGAGTTACTCAGATGAGTACCAGGAGACAGCGTTTGGTACTCACCCCACACAAAGCGTGGTCCTCCTCAGTGTCTCCTTCACTGTCCTCTATTTACACTTCTTGCATGCTAGATGATGAAGATGATGAAGATGCACCTCCCTGTCTCTTTTGAAGCCTCCGATTTGCTTTCTCCAAAACGTGTTGCCAAAACTGTGAAATCCTTGCATTTCCTGAGGCCAAGTTGAAGGATCAAATACTAAGAAATGATCACATGACTTGAAGTCATATCTGATTTCAAATGTGGGAAGTTACTAAGTACACTTATTCAAGTACTGTACTTAAGTACAATAATTTGAGATATTTGTATTTTACTTGACTTTGATGCTACTAGTACTTCTACTCCTCTACAGTTCAGAGGTAAATGGTGTACTTGTACTCCACTACATGAATTTAATCCCTTTAGTTACTTTACAGATGTGGATGAATGATGTGAAATATAATCAAGTGTTAAATCAGACTTTAGTTCCACCTGGAGTAAATCCACAAGCTACCCTGCAGTATACAAAGTCATTCAAACTAGCTGCACCTTTACCAGCTTTGAGAACACTTCATGATCAATCATTATAAAACATATCATATATATTATTCTGAAAGTGTGATCTGAGCCTCTGCCTCATGTAAAGCTTCACAGGTCCGTCGGTTATGTCCTGCGCGGCTCCGCCAGCACCCAGGTCACTCAGTCAAAGAAAGTCCGAAGATTTTTTGCAGGGAGCGAAACGGCAACGTAGCTGGTTGTCTTTGTTTTTTTGACATGTCTCGTAGTTTACTCCATTGAGTGTTGACAAGAAACACGTGTAGACGAAATATGTGTTTTGTTTGATGTTTTGAGGTACGCAAAGCCAGGCGCGTAGTGACACAAGTGACGTTACGCAATTCAGATGTTTGCCGCGCATGCAGTTATGTGCACCCCTGATCATATTATTGAGGGAGAATTGTCCGGGGCTACAGAAAAAACATTCGGGGCAGGAATTCATCAGTCAAAATAAATAAATAAAAATGTACAAAACACATTTTAACAATTAAAGACTAACTGAAATATAACAATTCAAACCGCAAAGTGTCTGCACAACGCTCCTAACATGAGCAGAACAGAGTTTCCATTTACAGGAAGTAAAATAAAAACTCGGTTTGTCGAGAGACAGGAATTCATTTTCAGCTTTCAATGAAACAAACAATTGTAAACAAGAAATGATCAGTCAAAATAAATTAATAATAAAATGCACAAAACACATTTAACAATTAAAGACTAACTGAAAATATAACAATTCAAACAATTCAAGTGTCTGCTTTGGTTGAGGCGGAGGGATATCACTTCCACCAAGAAAAGTAGTCCCTCAGATTGTACTGCGTGGCAATTTAAGTAATTCATTATAATAAATACATAAAACGCTTTTTGACACATACACAATGAAATCTAAAGTCTCCACACTGTGACACAGAAAAATACTTAAGACATAGAAAGAAATAAAAGACAATGGTGTAAGTTCAAGTTTTTATTGGAGAAAGATTAATAACATGAACTGCTTATCCATAAAATAGATAAAATCCATTTTGTAAATCAATATATATTACATATGTACACAAATATGACATATGTGTGTTAGTTGTGATAATGTGCAGCAAGTCCTTCATTACTCAGAAGAAAACACCTTCAGGGTTCCTGCTTCCTCTTTTCAAACCGCTCTTCCTCTTAAAATCAGATATTCCGAACTCCGTACATTAACATTTAAAGACAATATTCAAAAGATCGAAAATCATCTATGTGTACAGTGTTGAGAAGCTTAATGGCAGGAATGAGTGGGAACCCTGAATCTTTTTTGCAAGCTGCACGTTAAGAAGTTCAGAGGGAAAATATGTGCATTTGTGCAAACATACACAAACTGAGCTTTCTTTGAGTCTGTGTGTGTGTGTGTGTGTGTGTGTGTGTGTGTGTGTGTGTGTGTGGTGTGTGTGTGTGTGTGTGTGTGAGACGTCAGTTTGTTTCATAATAACATTACATTGACCTCATTTCAATCGGTGGCAACAGGTCGCATCTCATTGACATGTTTCTGCAGAGACAGAGGAACTGAGCCAAGAAAAACAGCCGCCCTAAAACTGCTCGTGCTTTATCAATCTGCACATCTACTCTCTGATTTCAGGAGTTTTTATACGTTTTAAAAGCATCTCTTCCTCCTCTGCTGCTTCCCATTATGAAAGCACGCTCTCACTGTGAAGTAGATGAAACTAAATCAAGGTTTTATTTTTTAGTTTCTGCTCAAACAGAAGAGAGAAAATGAGGAAGACGTCTCTGTGTTTGGTAAAGATGGCGGCTCATTGCTGTTTTTCAGGACGTTGAAGTTTAAACGAGCTGTTTATCTCACAGAGACATGTGAAGAGATGAACTGATGCTAAAACAGAGTGGTGTACATACTTTAGAGGTTAACACACACACACACACACACACACACACACACACACACACAAACACACACACACACACACACACACACACACACACACACACACACACACACACACACACACACACACACACACCACACACACACACACACACCCACACACACACACACACACACACTCACCTCCTGCAGCCAGAGAGCCAATGATCCACAGGAACATGAACAGCTCTACATGTTGCGCAGATGTTAAAGCCGCCATGAGAGCAGCAGGAACAGAACTCTGCAGTAGAGCAGCTGATGATCGTGTTCACAGGAAGTGAACTGTCTGACTCTTCCGGTGAGACTTTAGCTTTATACTTAAATGAGGGAGGAGGAGGAGCAGGAGCAGGACTATGGTCACATGACCTACAAGAAACAAGGCTGGGTTTCCTGGAAAGATTCCAAGGACAGCTGTCACTGGGTGTTTCTCAATGTCGAGTACGCTTGCTTGGTAGCACATGTCTGCCGAGCATCTTGCTTCAGAAGCGAGTCAAGAATACTTCCTGGCATTCGGAAAACAAAGAGTGGAACAGGCTAGCAAGTGTGCAGGTGTGCGTCATATGAGAGGCCCCGCCTTACATCTTCCGCCACAGATTTGGGGGAAATTGTTCCGTGCGCAAAGCATTGTGGGGATTTTAAGACCGCGGAGTCTACTCATGTGCAGCCTCGATATTTCTCCAAACGGAGTACGCCGGGCTCGGTAGATTTCCAAGCATGCTGGAGATTGGAACAGTACTTCGGCGGCACTCGATGACGTAGTATGCTTGAAATAGTGGCTCTGAAGCAGCTTTACTCGACATTGAGAAACACCCACTGTCACTACCTGATCTCCAGCCCTGCCCGATCCGTACTGCGCATGTGCGAGATGGTCCGCCATATTGGACAACTCCGTACGGCAACCCAACTAGGACACTTGACACAGTGGCTTTTGGCAAAGCACACAAAGAAAACTAAAAAGAACCGAGAGAGATGAGTTATTGTTATTACAACGTGACTTCACTATTATTTAACAACTCTTTTTATTGGGTTCTTTTATTTGGGGTTAAGTACATTGTCAGAATAAGTGAGACATGGATTTAACTTCTGTTAGACAGCTATATGCCATACATTTTTGCATACATTAATCCATGTCTCACTTATTCTGACAATGTACTTAACCCCAAATAAAAGAACCCAATAAAAAGAGTTGTTAAATAATAGTGAAGTCACGTTGTAATAACAATAACTCATCTCTCTCGGTTCTTTTTCTGCTTTGCCAAAAGCCACTGTGTCAAATGTCCTATTAGAGTTGTCGTATGTAGTTGTCCAATATGGCGGAAAAGCAGAAAAAGAACCGAGAGATTATTGTTATTACAACGTGACTTCACTATTATTTAACAACTCTTTTTATTGGGTTCTTTTATTTGGGGTTAAATACATTGTCAGAATAAGTGAGACATGGATTTAACTTCTGTTAGACAGCTATCATACTGAATAAATATTTACTGTGAATGTATGCAAACATGTATGGCATATAGCTGTCTAACAGAAGTTAAATCCATGTCTCACTTATTCTGACAATGTATTTAACCCCAAATAAAAGAACCCAATAAAAAGAGTTGTTCAATAATAGTGAAGTCACGTTGTAATAACAAGAACTCATCTCTCTCGGTTCTTTTTCTGCTTTGCCAAAAGCCACTGTGTCAAATGTCCTATTAGAGTTGCCGTATGTAGTTGTGCAATATGGCGGACCATCTCGCACATGCGCAGTGCAGATCGGGCAGGGGGACCGATCGGGTAGTGAGAGTGACAGTGGCTGCTTCTCAGGTCGATTAAATGGATTCCTTGCGTCCCTCACTTGCGTCGTTTCCCCGCGTCTAGTCCCTCCACCAGGGAAGCATGGAGAGACGCAAGGAAACCACGAGAAGCAGGGAAATGAGTTTTAAGAGCAATGGGACGTCCTTTCCTCCGGAGCGTCACGTGAAGCGACGTCCGTTTGTGATGACGCCGCACAGCTGTTCGTCTGACAGCAGCTCTGTCCCCGTTATTTTCACAAACATCCCCGCCTCTGTTAGTACACATTTACTGACACAAACATTTGTATCATCTGTTGTAGACCCAAATACATTAAATAAAATAAGAACTCATTCTCAAAAAAGATAAACGCCATTCTTAAAATGTATAAACGAACAATAGTTGGATTAATATTGATTAGAGTGCACAATAGAAAAAAAATAATTGAGAGAAGAAAAAGAGATATGTTATCTATCAAAACCCAGTTAGATTAACATTCATTGGATTGCACACTTTGTTTTTGTGGATATGTAGCACATTAACATTTTAAATAGCACTTAATGACTGACTGAATGGAAATGACAATAAATGAAAATGTAAAACGAAAAAGCGATCATGAAAATGTTTCCAATAAATGAATAAAATGATTTTGTCCACTTAGTTGTTCAGATATATCACACATATTTGTAACTGAATGATGCATTCATTGAAACAAAACACAGTATGAACTGAGGAGTGAGTCTCGTGAGTTTCATGTGTTTTCTTCACTCCGCTGGGAAACTGCTCTCATGTCAAGAAGCATCAGATCAGTGCATGCACTGCATCGTCCAATCAGTGAGCGATACACAGTAAGGGGGCGGGGCGAGTGTCTCTCTCTCTTCATATATACACAAATATAACTGTAAATATATACAAACACATACAGTGGCAATACAAAGTATGTGACTTTTGGAATTTCCTGGTTTTATGCATGAAATGTTCATTAAATGTGATCTGATCTTCTTCTAAGTCACAATTTGAGGCAAACATTATATTTATATATATTTATAATTATATTTTTATATATCAGAGTTTCCGTTAGCCAGTAATTCCTGGTTTTAGCTGGTACAATTTATAAAATAACGGTAAATTCAAAACCAGCCGATCAAAATGTCCGGTAATAATTATGAATCTGAACTTTTCGATCTGTTACGATTATAAACTGAAGCAATATAAAATGAGCCCCATTAACTGAGTTTTAAACATCAATATATTACAGATCATAGTCCGGTAATTACCTGCTGACGGAAACTCTGCTATTATTATTATTATTGAAACATGACCGGTAAGTTTCGAATTTTTCCGGTAAAATTAATTATTTCCGGACACTTGACCGGCAAGAAAAAATCCTTGTGGAAACCCTGATATATATATATATATATATATCAGGGTTTCCACAAGGATACACACAGTATATATTGTGTTGTGTCCAATGCTTCTGGCTCTTGGTAATTTGATTCAAGGGCTCCACCTGATGGCAGTATTTCTGCAGCACACAAACACACATTACATTCAAATATAAACACTTACATTGAGAAAGACCAACAAGTGGGGTCCCATACATTATATAAAATATTCAACAGTAGGTAATGTAGGCTACCAATGTATAAGAAGGAAAAAAACAAAGAATCATATATTTGATAAATGTACATCTCGACTTGGGCTCACTGAAAATGTCTTGATAAGATTCCTTCACTGTAACGAATAATAATGCTTAGTAATTAGTGGTGTAGTGCTATCTCTTTCTAAAGAACCAAAGTGCATCTGAAGCGGTTGTACGTTTTGAATGTTATGTAACTGCTGTTAATTAACGCTCCAGCCAGAATTGGCTATAAAGGAACTACAGCACGGTCACATGACTTCACGTCACCACCGCTAAGCTAAAGGAGGCTAATGTTGGGCTATAAAGAAACTACAGCACAGTCTCATGACTTCACGTCACCACCGCTAAGCTAAAGGTGGCTAATGTTGGGCTATAAAGAAACTGCAGCACAGCCACATGACTTCACGTCACCACCGCTAAGCTAAAGGTGGCTAATGTTGGGCTATAAAGAAACTGCAGCACAGTCACATGACTTCACGTCACCATCGCTAAGCTAAAGGCAGCTAATGTTGGGCTATAAAGTCACTACAGCACGGTCACATGACTTCACGTCACCACCGCTAAGCTAAAGGCAGCTAATGTTGGCTATAGAGTGGCGAAGTCACGCCCATCTACTTCCGGGCCATGGGACCTTATTTCGGAAAAATTATGTATTGAAGTCAATGGAGAGAGAAAACGTATCTTTCGATCCCGTTTGAATTGTGCCATGAATTACACATATGATGTTTGTCAATCTTAAAAAATCATTTCCATGTCAAAAAAGTCACAGTTTGTCGTAAAACTGTTGAAATATAAGACTATGAAAAATACGCAACTAGAAAGACTACAAATCCCAGAGTCGCGTAAGTGATGTCACAATTGTTTTCCTCCACTAAAATAGAGATAGCTAAGATCAGCGCCATATAGATAGAATCTATCTATATGGTGCTGGCTAAGATAAGATAACTTTAACAAGATGCCTGTGTGCTTAGTACCAGGTTGTTATCATACCAGCAATGGGTCTTGCTCGTTCTTTTGCTTCCCGTCTGATGAAAGGACCAGGAGTGGCTTGATCAAGTTAGCTACCTAGCTAGTAGCTAGCACGTTAGTTAGCATTACAGCCTTGTCATTTTTATTAGCCTTAACATGAAGTAACATTAAGTAACCCAAAATGTTAAACAGTAAGAGTAGTAGTCATATTTCGTGAACCCTTTGAAGAGTACTGTCACCGGTGTGGTCATTCTATAATACACAATTTAAGCCCGGGGGAGAAATGCTAACGCTAACGCTAGCGATCTTTTGCACTTCATGCTATCTGCACAAATGGTTGACATTAAACATTAAAACGACCAGGCAGTTCAGAGAGAATCAAAGGAAGGCAGGCAGGCAGCTTTGCATGACATTCTTCAGGACGTGTTTCATTGTGGTGATAGTGAGGGTAGTCAATCGTTTTGTTGACAAGACAGTAGTGACGGCCATCTTGGTGACGTGTGTTGTTGACCAGAGATGTAGTTCATTGAGCGTTTCACACAAACAAATGTGTTACTTCACAGTTTTACGACACATTTTATTTTTTTTGACTTGCAAAATTATCTTTTAAATTGACAACATCATATGTGTAATTCGTGGCACAATTCAAATGGGATCGAAAGATAATCTTTCTCTCTCCATTGACTTCAATACATAATTTTTCCGAAATAAGGTCCCATGGAGGTCCACCGGAAGGGAGGGACTTCCACTCTATAAAGGAACTACAGCACGGTCACATGACTTCACGTCACCACCGCTAAGCTAAAGGTGGCTAATGTTGGGCTATAAAGAAACTACAGCACGGTCACATGACTTCACGTCACCACCGCTAAGCTAAAGGCGGCTAATGTTGGGCTATAAAGGAACTACAGCACGGTCACATGACTTCACGTCACCACCGCTAAGCTAAAGGCGGCTAATGTTGGGCTAT
The DNA here is from genome assembly GCA_012861695.1 of Trematomus loennbergii. Classification (NCBI taxonomy): domain Eukaryota; kingdom Metazoa; phylum Chordata; class Actinopteri; order Perciformes; family Nototheniidae; genus Trematomus; species Trematomus loennbergii. The sequence continues at coordinate 33,162 of JAAOOA010002370.1, read as the reverse complement.
AAGGAACTACAGCACGGTCACATGACTTCACGTCACCACCGCTAAGCTAAAGGCGGCTAATGTTGGGCTATAAAGGAACTACAGCACGGTCACATGACTTCACGTCACCACCGCTAAGCTAAAGGTGGCTAATTGGGCTATAAAGGAACTACAGCACGGTCACATGACTTCACGTCACCTCCGCTAAGCTAAAGGCGGCTAATGTTGGGCTATAAAGGAACTACAGCACGGCCACATGACTTCACGTCACCACCGCTAAGCTAAAGGTGGCTAATGTTGGGCTATAAAGGAACTACAGCACGGCCACATGACTTCACGTCACCACCGCTAAGCTAAAGGTGGCTAATGTTGGGCTATAAAGGAACTACAGCACGGTCACATGACTTCACGTCACCACCGCTAAGCTAAAGGTGGCTAATGTTGGGCTATAAAGGAACTACAGCACGGCCTCATGACTTCACGTCACCACCGCTAAGCTAAAGGTGGCTAATGTTGGGCTATAAAGGAAACTACAGCACTGTCACTTTTATCTGAGAGATAACCACACAGCTGGTGAACAAAAGCACAAACAGGAAGTGTTTTTTCTGCTCGGATAGAAGAAGAAGAAGAGTTGATCTCATTGCACCAAGAAGCAGAATGAAGGACACATCTCTCCTGCTCTGTGAGTAACCATGAACACATTTAATACATAAAGATATTAAAGAGGGTTAAAGAGTTATGGTAAATAGATGCTTAAAGGTCCCATGTCATGGCCATTTCTACTGATCATAATTCCATTGTTGAGGTCTACTAGAATAGATTTAAATTGTGCAATTTTCCAAAATCACATTGGTTTCTCATACAGCATCTCTGTATAGAATGTGTATTCACCAGGGGCCTCATTTATAAAGCCTTGCGTAGGATTGGCGTGGAAGGTTGCTTACGTAGGACAAAGCAAATAAATACGCACAGACATTTTCCGATTTTGGTTATTTTGGAGAGGTCGAGATAAATCACATTGTTTGGTGGATGCAGTTTGAACCAGAGTAGCAGCATGGAGGTCGAATCGTCACCAAAATAAATAAATAGTGGTCAACAAGTTAACCTGTTAAGCCCTGAGCCTGTTTTTCAGGTCTCAGGCTCGAAAATGACATTCCCAGAACAAATGACCATATCTTCCCTTCTAAAAGGGTTAAATTAATAATCTTTTTTCTCAAAGTAATGATAAACCTGTGAGTTGGATGTAGAAAAGTCAGAATCAATATAGATGTTTTGATTTTAAAGAAAATTCTGATTTTACATAGTAAAAAACTGTAAATTATAGTGTCCGTCCAAAGATTCTTTTTACTTATAGTGAAAACTACCCTTGGATGATGGTAAGGTAGGCTAAAAGCTTTAGGAATCCAAAGTACAACATATAATAAGTACCCTGTATCAAGATTGATGCAAAACAAGTGACATTTGACCTTTTTAGAGAGATTAGCAAAAATAAACCACTTCTGGGGTCATTTGGGTGGATTTTCCATATCTCTGGCCCCCTTGCTCGATTTTGATGGTTGACACCTCTTTCTGACCGTTAGAGCCAATAGAATTGAAGGGGGAGTCCCCCACACACACTCATTGTGAAGAGAAATAGTGGGGGCTTCGCGCATGCAGTTTCAATCAGAGCGAACCTATCTCTAGCTTTGACATCTGGAAACGGAAAAGCAGTTTTAATGCTTATGGATTATCAGAAATCATTTCAAAGGGACACAAACACATTAGATTAACCTATGGATTAACTTCAGCAGCGTTTTTATCGTTTTAATGCCATTGAAGACCACTTTGGAGAGACTACAGAGCCAAGGTAAAAATGTTAGCATTTTTAGCTACCTAGCATCACCTGTTTTGATGTCCGTTTTTGCTTATAACGTCGCAACGTGGGTGTCCAAAGATTCTGTGTCACCTCACGCTGTGAAACGATGTCATGGATGTAGAGAAGAGATAAATAATAAGGTTTTGTGAGTGATTTTCGGTGCAGTAAGGTGTTAGCATTTTTCGCTCGTTGCTAATTCAGAGGCTCAGTGTTAGCATTGTGGGTTTTATTTTGAAAAATAAATAAAAATGATCAGTTAGATGAGTTTCTTCCCGTTACATGGATATAAAACATTCATAGTTTTAATAAAAGAACATGCCCTCAGACACTGTTTCCTGCAAGATGTTGCGGCAGTGCCCCGGTACCGGGGTCTCTCTGGCTTAACAGGTTAAAGGAAATACGACTAATGTGTTGTGTTATATTAGCTGTACAATTTACCACATATGGTGTTCTTAGTTTCCATACCTCCTGTGTTTTACGAGCGACTTATCAAGTAGGCTATTGGCAAACGGCATAAAACATGATTAAACATGATAGTGTACCATGCGCGTATCTATACAACCTGTTGAGGTATAACATACAGAGCAGAGATGGAGCACTCGAGTCCTGGATTCGGACTCGAGTGCCGATTTTCGGGACTCGTGACTCGACTCGGACTCGCGCACTGATTGACGCGACTCGGACTTGGACTCGTGAATTCTCGCGCACGATGACTTGGACTCGGACTCGGACTCGGACTCGTGAATTATCGCGTACGCTGACTTGGACTCGGACTCGGACTCGTGAATTTTTCCCCCCATGATGACTCGGACTCGACTTGTACATTGACGCTCCGACTTGGACTCGGACTTGGACTCGAGCAAGTTTTCTATGGAGTCTGATGTCCTCTATCCTGGCGTGTGCACCGGCTGCGAGGCGAGTTCACGTACTGGGCCACGCTATTCCAGTCTAAAGATGTCTAGAGACACACCCCGCATCGTGCTGTATGCTTTCACACATTCTGCTTCACATTGGAAAAGAGCAGCACAAAATGCTCTATGTGGAAACAATATTGAAGAGAAGGCTCCTTAACACATTACTCTTAACATCGAGTTCAGACATATAGGCTGTCTTGAACACTATCATCAGAGTAACGTGATCTAATCAATAAATAAAGATTCAGCCGATAACACGAAAGCACATACTTAACATGCAGAATGACGTCATTTTGCATGCTAAGTAGCCATGTGCTTTCTGGGCTTAATCTTTATCAGTAAACCGATTTAACCAGTAAAAGTTCTTTCAAAATAAGAGTCCCGATCTTATTACTATCAAAATAAAAGTGCAAAACGAAAACTTTACCATAGGAAAATATTGCAAATATAATCACTTCTCTAAAAGGTAACTCATTTTAAAACATAGTTTATTTATATATAATAATAATAATATTAATATTAGTAATAAGCTTTATATTTGTATAGCCTATTACAAGAATCGTAGCCAAACTGGCTTCACAGCAGTTCAATAGACAGATTAGTATAACATGACAGGATAAAAGCAATGTAGAGGAGCAGCTACATTTCAACACATATATCCACGAAGATTAATACATGAAGACTTGTGACTCGGACTTGACTTGGACTCTTCTTAGGTGACTCGGACTTGGACTCGGACTCGAACACAGGTAATGATGACTCGGACTCGGACTCGACTCGGACACTCCTTGGGTGACTCGGACTTGGACTCGGACTCGAACACAGGTAATGATGACTCGGACTTGGACTCGGACTCGACTACGACTCTCCTTGGTGACTCGGACTTGGACTCGGACTTGACTTGGACTCTTCTTAGGTGACTCGGACTTGGACTCGGACTCGAACACAGGTAATGATGACTCGGACTCGGACTCGACTCGGACACTCCTTGGGTGACTTGGACTCGGACTCGACTACGACTCTCCCTTGGTGACTCGGACTTGGACTCGGACTCGAAGAGTGGTGACTCGAGAGTGACTTGGACTCGTGAATTGGTGACTGACTACAACACTGATACAGAGACATGTATATTGTATGACTCCATGTAATACTGTGTACCATATTGCTTTATGTAAGTAGCTGCGACTACTACTGTGTTCATTGGATAGCGCTGTAGCACATGATTGTGATGTCACTACCTGGGGTATAAGACCGTTGGAAGTCACACCCCTTCTCTCTCTGTCCTTAAAGGTAGGGTAGGTAAGTTTGAGAAACCGGCTCGAGATCGCTAGAATTTGAAAATACACAACCGGAGAAAATCTGCCACTTCCTTACAGAGCCCCTCCTCCAACACACACGAACGCGCACATGACCAATGAGGGCACGAGATAAGTTTGTGCACAGATGGAAGGCTGACAGGCAGGTAGGCCATCCAGTTATTTTAGCCGGGCCTGCTCAGATGATTGGTCGTGCTTTTTACAGTACTACAGCTTCCACAGATGACATTTTTATGGATTTTTTGTCAAAGCACTTCAGATATTCATTGCTATCGGGATGTTAAGAGCATTCCATGGAATATAACAAAAAGTGTATCTCGAGCCGGTTTCTCAAACTTACCCAACCTTTAAGTCTCTTGACCTGTGTACATCTAATAAATAACGCCGTGATGAATGGCTAAACTTGAACTGTGAGAATAGTCACCTTTCTGCTGCAGAGAGACAAAAGGTATAAGTCTAAATCTGCTAACAAACCTATAGAAATGCAAAACGGCGTCAGTTTAAAGTGGACCTATCATGCTAATTATATAATATAGTGTAGGACCATACCTATATAAGCATATTTATACTTTTTTTTTTTCAAAATACCAAACAGATCATGCATTTTAGCCATGCCTCATTTTGCTCAATTTCCATTTTTTACCCCTGTTTTGCAAGGGCTGATTCTGTGAGAACAGCACCACCTACAGGCCTGGCATATGTACTACAGCGTCTCCAGCGCTTTAGAACGGCAATGGCCGTGGCTGGCCTCCTCCTGATTGGTGGAGTTGGCCCAATAGCCGTAGCGCCACCGTCCTGACGTCAGGACAGTGTTCAAATCTGGATCAGTTTTTATCAGATCCGTTGCAGCCCCTTTTTTTAGAGATTTGGGTATGGAGGAAAATAGAGAGGGTTGTGTTTTCTGACACTTGGTGAGTTCCCTGGAACACCGGGGGCACATATGCGGCTTTCACACCAGCGCTTTTCCCTTTCTAGAGCTTTTCTGGTTCAGCTCCGGTTTCCCTTTTCAGCTCCCGCTCTGTTCACACCGCCCAGAGCTGCCGCTGCTGCGTCATGACGTCACCGTTTACATCGCTGATTTTCTCCCCAACGGAGCTCACAACAACAACAACAACAACGGGGGACTGCGTCGGGTCGATGATCGTGTTGCTTTTAATCATACGAAGCCAGATTAAATTAAATAACGACTTCTCCAACCTTATACTTTTCTCCAGAGTGCCGTGGTTCATTGTTTATTAATGTGTTTCATTTACCGACCGCTGCAGTGCTGGCTGCTCTTCCACCGGAGTTTATTCTCCCGTTAGCTCCGGGTTAGCTCACACGGCTCTAAAGTATTCACTGTCTGACTGTCACACAAGCAGCTGATACATATCCCCAGTTCCCCTTAAGTGAATGTGTGCAGTCTGAATTGACGCTGTTTGGCATCACAACGCTGTTATGAAAGTTTCTCTGGTATAACATGGGTGATGTTAGCATAGCAACCGAAGCTAAACTGACTACTTGCTAAGCCGTTTTCTACAGGCACATTTTACCTGCGTATTTTTCATTATGATTCTACTTGTGATAGTCGGACATGACAACCTGTGCAGCCCATGTATTGATTCCATCCGATAGCTGCTATAATACAAAACAAAACGTCTGCCTGCTCTCCACAATGATCAATAACAGTGAACGGATGGTCAAAGTAAGGTACAAATAAACAGAATCACACGAAGCCTGGTGAGTGTTGCTGACTTTATAAAGTGTGTTTTTTTTTATAAGTGTGTGTTGCCTTCTAGTCACTTTGCTCAGCGCTACTGCTTGTAGGCAGGCATGACGAGACTCTTCAGTCGACCCATGTTCAGGGGAGGTGGGTTTAGTTTCCTGCACGCCTCGACGTAAGAGAGACGTAAGCGACGCCGCCTCTAGCTCCGAAGCTCTTGCCTCCAGACCGACAATTTTTTGGAGCTCGAAGTGAACCGCATTCCGGAGCTATGAGGCGGCGCCGCTGCAGTGTGGACAGGAAAAACGGTACTTTTCAGCTCCAGCTCCGAGCCGGAGTAATTCTGTCCTTCTGTTTCTCATGTATGAGAATACATTTCTTAACAAGAGAACATAATCGAGGGGTGATCAATAACATTTCCGTATTTATTTATTTCTTCAAGTTATGTTTGTGTGTGCACTGAGGAGTCTCAAACAGGCTTTGTTTAATCATTTTAAGATTGGCTTTAATCAATTTGTGAACATGAATTCTTCATATTTGATAAATGAGAGGTAACATTCTATTTATGGTATTATTTCCACATATTTCTCTCCATTCTTCCTTCTGCCAACGGTGTCGCAGTTCTCGTCTCTCCCGTTTTTGTACTTAGTGCGTACACATGGGTCAGAGTTTGCGTGGAGGACCGCACATTTTCCCGTCAAGTTTGTTTTTATAAATCGCAAACATTGCGTAGAAACTGGCATATGCCATCTTTTGAGCGTACGCACCGTTTATAAATGAGGCCCCTGATATTCACTCTCTGTCCTAAACAACACACTCTCACTCCCTAAGCGTCCAGGAGCGACGCTTGGTCAGGGCCCCGAGGCGTGCAGTTGGAACGCGCCGAGGCTCCTTCAGCTTCATAAACGGACGCAAAGAGCTTTCAACTGATTGCAATGTATTCCCATCGGCGGCGGTATTTGACGCTCATGGAAGCACCGCATCGTTTATGTCGGCGGCTGTTAAAGGCATGTGAGCGTCCATTCCCATTGGATAACGGAGGATTTTACACCCGGAAGTAAGTATTCTCCTTACTGTCGATTGATTTTACAGTGATATCTGCACTACTCATCAACTCAAAAACACCAGATTATCCTTGTTAATTACACAACATTGATTGGTTTAAATTGTGTAATGCTTTTGTATTTTCCCCTTCGATTCGGAGAAACAAATATTTTTCGGTTTAGGATGGCCGAAGACACTACACTACCCAGAATCCTCAGCTATTGTTCCGCTTTGCCTCAAGCTCTGTGATTGGTTGACCTCCAACTGCATTCCATATGAAAAAAAACGTTTCGTAAAAGATAAAATCATACTTTATTCAGCAGTGCTTGCTTTACTCTTTGAAAGTCATCACATGAATGCATTGTAATGAATGGTTTGGCTGCATTAAACATTACACATCTGTCGTAGTTCTTTATTTATCTACAGAGATCGGGCCTCAGAATAGACCGGAAACTATTCTTTTACCGTTCTGTTTTAATTTCACAATAAAGTTAGTAGTAATAATTTGTTTTGATATTATTGTTTTTTATTAACTACTAGACCGCTGGGTCATGTTAAGACCATCTTTTCTGTGTTGCTGTGGGTTTTTTACATCGCTTTTGTGTTACAAATATCAAAACAATAACAGAATATATCCGTCGTAAACTAAACCAGAAACAGCAGTATATTTTATTTTGTTAACACTGTAAACTTGACAGCTTTTTAACCCACCTCCTACTGGTTAAAGCACGTTATTACACGTTTAGAGTAATTGCAATGCAGGTAGATTGTGTTGCTTTTTAATGACTGTTTTAAAATGCCTTTTTCTTAATGTCTTTCATTTTTGTAAAGCACTTTTGAATGTGTTATATTTGATGAAAACATTTAAATATTAAGAGTACATACAAATAGTGGGAAAGTGGAAGGTCAATGATATAAATAATAGAATAGAAAATATCAAGAAGATACTGTAAGTGATCTCTAAATAAAACAGTTTAGTGCCTGAGATAGGAGGATGTGCAAAACAGACAAACTAATAAGGCTTTATTTAAACATTAAAGAATACTTTAGGTTAAGGTCTTCTTTTAAATAAGAAAAAAGCTTTGGGGGTATCTACAGATATTAAGCCTGACAAAGTACTTAACGTCTAATATATTGCATGGTTTGTTTTGGAACTTGACAATCAACTTTCCTGCAATGTTAACTATGTTGAAGCACTTATTTTAACTGATATTATACATATTAATTATACTCTTATAAGATGTATGTAGATAGTATAAGAAATGTGCAGAATATGTTTAATGGTGGAGGTACACAGATATCGATAGATGTCTTGTGAGGAACCTGTGACCCAAGTTTTCATTCATTGCATAACTACACCGTAGTTGTGTATATGATATGTCAATAAACCTTAGAAAATCTTGAAATCTTGAAAGGGATGTGCAAAATAGCCATTATATACAGTTTTTAATTAACTATTAGAGAATAACGAGTAATGAATATGCTTTATAGGGATCTGCAGATAAATATTTAGTCTTCTCAAGCACCCACTACCAAATATCTCGCCTGATTGTTGGCACTTGACAATCACCTTCACTGAATTTTACTCAGGTGTAACTAAAGTCTGATTTAAGGGTTGTTTATATTTCACATCATTAATCCAAATCTGTAAAGTAACTAAAATAAATGTAGTGGAGTAAAAATACCAGGTTAACCTTAAAGAAAGCCCTCAGGATTATAAAAGACCCCCATCACCCCAGCCACAAACTGTTCTGTCTGCTGCCGTCTGGCAGGCGGTACCGCAGCATCCGGACTAAAACCACCAGACTCAGGGACAGCTTCATCCCACAGGCCAGACTATATAAACACCTGAACTTTGAAACAACATCCATAACATTCATCTGGCTGCTACTTAGAAATTATTTATCTAATATATCATATTCCAATCACTTGTATATAGACTCTTATTGCACTATTTCACTTTTTACTATTTTACTATTTTTCAAACATTGTACACAAATATATTGATGCCCAGAAAGAACCTTGAAAAGAATATGTGTGTGTGCTGGTGGGAGGAGGTGTATGTGTGTGTAACAGGATCTCTGGGTCAGTGAGTTGTAAGTGAGAATACAATATGTATATATGCGATTACTTAAACAGTTCAAACAATACATGTTCACTAAAATACAATTCAAAATAATACATGTTTACTTCAATACAGTTTAGAACCATATCTGTTTACTTTAAAACAACAAATAAATATGGAATATATGCATGTCATCACTGTTAATGCCGCTAATAAAACAATAAACGACACATATCCCACACAGCATGTAGCACAAGCATAACAATAGCATGTAGCACAAGCTAGCGCATAGCATACATACATATATATATAACCTGCAGCTCAACCACACACATTTACACAAACAACCAGCACAAAAACGTACCTCATAGGCTGCTAGTCATCTAGAGGGGCTGATCACTTTAAACTGCATTTTTCCTTAGTTTCCTTAGATTTTCCTTTACATTCTGCGTTGCTCTGCACTTGCGACTATCAAGTGCGTTGCTCTGCACTTGCGACTATCAAGTGCGTTGATTAAACAGGTGTAACACAAAACACAGCAGATTAGTTCCACCTCTAATAATCTTGCACATAAAAAGGTAGGAACCAAAATACAACGTGGAACAAATGAACAACAGAAAGTGAAGACAGTTACACAGCATCTCTGTAAACTACGTGTATTCACTGAATTTCACTCTCTGCGTTTAACGGCTCGTTGTAGCTCCAATAGCTCCAGCCCCCACCCTCCCTGTGAGCACAGTGTGCTCTGATTGGTCGGGACGTTGTGAATCGCCCTGAGCTCCGTGGAGGTGTTGTTTCCTTGTTAGCGATACACAGCCAAACACAGCCAAACTCATCCTGAGCACAGACAAAGTCACAGCCGAAGTAAAAACAATAAGTGTGGCTTGATATTGAGTAAGAAAAAGGTTGATAAACGCTGTGAGAATGGGTCTGCAGGAGAATGGGTCTGCAGAGAGAATGGGTCTGCAGAGAGAATGGGTCTGCAGAGAGAATTTCACCGCAATCCCAACTGTCTGGTATCAGCCTGTAGCCAGGAGGATAATCAGCAGAGCTGCCTGCTCCCTGCACACAGATGTGTGTGTGAGGAAGTCAGTGGATTGGTCAATTTGGACCAATCAGCGGGGGCTTAACGTAACGGCTCCGCGGACGTAACGTAACGGCTCCACGGATTGGTCCATTTCGTTCGGGGTACGGCTTGACATCATGCCGTCCCGGAAGAATCAAATGGACAATGACGTATCTCCAACGAGGCGTTTTGGGGAGTATTTTCTGTGTTAGAGTTTTACTCGCTACAGGGTGTACTTTGAGGGTTTTGACTCTGCAGACCGTTTACATGCATAAAAACCTTCATAACACACAAGGGGACGGGTAATAACCGGAAAAGCATGACACCTCTCCTTTAAACAGCCGCCGACACAAACGAATGCCGTGCTTCCCTGAGCGTCAAATACCGCCGCCGATGGGAATACATTGCAATCAGTTGAAAGCTCTTTATGTCCGTTTATGAAGCGAAGGAGCCTCGGCGCGTCACAACTGGACGCCTCGGGACCCTGACCAGCGTCGCTCCTGGACGCTTAGGGAGTGAGAGTAGCTTGTTTGAGACGAGCTGCGGCTGCCTCGAAAGTAGACGAGAATAGCCGATTGCAGCCGGGAGGTCTCAAAAAGCTCGCCTGAAGTCGGACGCTCGGAGTCGGCTTCTTCTTCTTCTCTCGGTTTGGCGGATTGCAAACAACTTTAAGGTGCATACTGCCACCTACTGAACAAGAGTGTGTATCACCATATCATCCTATCACCATTTGTGGAATTATACCACTGTATTTACATTGTTTAAAATTCTTCCAATAAATCCTGTTTCACTCAAATACTATAAGAATGGCCTTCCTGGTAGCTCTTACCCCCTCACCTTCTGTCCCCAGTGTCCCCATCAGGCTCCTCTCTCTTCCTGGTAGCTCTTACCCCTCACCTTCTGTCCCCAGTGTCCCCTCAGGCTCCACTCTCTTCCTGGTAGCTCTTACCCCTCACCTTCTGTCCCCAGTGTCCCATCAGGCTCCACTCTCTTCCTGGTAGCTCTTACCCCCTCACCTTCTGTCCCCAGTGTCCCCATCAGCTCCACTCCTTCCTGGTAGCTCTTACCCCCTCACCTTCTGTCCCCAGTGTCCCCATCAGGCTCCACTCTCTTCCTGGTAGCTCTTACCCCCTCACCTTCTGTCCCCAGTGTCCCCATCAGGCTCCACTCTCTTCCTGGTAGCTCTTACCCCCCTCACCTCCTGTCCCCAGTGTCCCCATCAGGCTCCACTCTCTTCCTGGTAGCTCTTACCCCCTCACCTTCTGTTCCCAGTGTCCCCATCAGGCTCCACTCTCTTCCTGGTAGCTCTTACCCCCTCACCTCCTGTCCCCAGTGTCCCATCAGGCTCCACTCTCTTCCTGGTAGCTCTTACCCCCTCACCTTCTGTTCCCAGTGTCCCCATCAGGCTCCACTCTCTTCTGGTAGCTCTTACCCCCTCACCTTCTGTCCCCAGTGTCCCCATCAGGCTCCACTCTCTTCCTGGTAGCTCTTACCCCCTCACCTTCTGTCCCCAGTGTCCCCATCAGGCTCCACTCTCTCCTGGTAGCTCTTACCCCCTCACCTTCTGTCCCAGTGTCCCCATCAGGCTCCACTCTCTTCCTGGTAGCTCTTACCCCTCACCTTCTGTCCCCAGTGTCCCATCAGGCTCCACTCTCTTCCTGGTAGCTCTTACCCCCTCACCTTCTGTCCCAGTGTCCCCATCAGGCTCCACTCCCTTCCTGGTAGCTCTTACCCCCTCACCTTCTGTCCCCAGTGTCCCCATCAGGCTCCACTCTCTTCCTGGTAGCTCTTACCCCCTCACCTTCTGCCCCAGTGTCCCCATCAGGCTCCACTCTCTTCCTGGTAGCTCTTACCCCCTCACCTCCTGTCCCCAGTGTCCCCATCAGGCTCCACTCTCTTCCTGGTAGCTCTTACCCCCTCACCTTCTGTTCCCAGTGTCCCCATCAGGCTCCACTCTCTTCCTGGTAGCTCTTACCCCCTCACCTCTGTCCCCAGTGTCCCCATCAGGCTCCACTCTCTTCCTGGTAGCTCTTACCCCCTCACCTTCTGTTCCCAGTGTCCCCATCAGGCTCCACTCTCTTCCTGGTAGCTCTTACCCCCTCACCTCCTGTCCCCAGTGTCCCCATCAGGCTCCACTCTCTTCCTGGTAGCTCTTACCCCCTCACCTTCTGTTCCCAGTGTCCCCATCAGGCTCCACTCTCTTCCTGGTAGCTCTTACCCCCTCACCTTCTGTCCCCAGTGTCCCCATCAGGCTCCACTCTCTTCCTGGTAGCTCTTACCCCCTCACCTTCTGTCCCCAGTGTCCCCATCAGGCTCCACTCTCTTCCTGGTAGCTCTTACCCCCTCACCTTCTGTCCCCAGTGTCCCCATCAGGCTCCACTCTCTTCCTGGTAGCTCTTACCCCCTCACCTTCTGTCCCCAGTGTCCCCATCAGGCTCCACTCTCTTCCTGGTAGCTCTTACCCCCTCACCTTCTGTCCCCAGTGTCCCCATCAGGCTCCACTCTCTTCCTGGTAGCTCTTACCCCCTCACCTTCTGTCCCCAGTGTCCCCATCAGGCTCCACTCTCTTCCTGGTAGCTGTTACCCCCTCACCTCCTGTTCCCAGTGTCCCCATCAGGCTCCTCTCTTCCTGGTAGCTCTTACCCCCTCACCTTCTGTTCCCAGTGTCCCCATCAGGCTCACTCCCTTCCTGGTAGCTCTTACCCCTCACCTTCTGTCCCCAGTGTCCCCATCAGGCTCCACTCCCTTCCTGGTAGCTCTGACCCCCTCACCTTCTGTTCCCAGTGTCCCCATCAGGCTCCACTCTCTTCCTGGTAGCTCTGACCCCTCACCTTCTGTCCCCAGTGTCCCCATCAGGCTCCACTCTCTTCCTGGTAGCTCTTACCCCCTCACCTTCTGTCCCCAGTGTCCCCATCAGGCTCCACTCTCTTCCTGGTAGCTCTTACCCCCTCACCTTCTGTCCCCAGTGTCCCCATCAGGCTCCACTCCCTTCCTGGTAGCTCTTACCCCCTCACCTTCTGTCCCCAGTGTCCCCATCAGGCTCCACTCTCTTCCTGGTAGCTCTGACCCCCTCACCTTCTGTCCCCAGTGTCCCCATCAGGCTCCACTCTTCCTGGTAGCTCTTACCCCTCACCTTCTGTCCCCAGTGTCCCCATCAGGCTCCACTCTCTTCTGGTAGCTCTTACCCCCTCACCTTCTGTCCCCAGTGTCCCATCAGGCTCCACTCCCTTCCTGCTTCTCTGACCCCCTCACCTCCTGTCCCCAGTGTCCCCATCAGGCTCCCTCTCTTCCTGGTAGCTCTCCCCTCACCTTCTGTCCCCAGTGTCCCCATCAGGCTCCACTCCTTCCTGCCTCTCTGACCCTGTCTCTTAGTTGTTCCCTCTCTGTTTTACATGTTGCAATGTAATACGATGTGTTCCACATTTTCTTTCACTCCTCACCCCTGCATTCTTCAACTTCGCTTTTTCCCATTATACACATTGTGCCGTTTAATCCTGTATGATCCAGTCTGAGTCTAGTGATGGTGATCTCCTCCCGTCTGTTCCTTTCTGTATAGATCTTTATTATGACTGATCTCTGTAACTTGTGGTATCTCCTCCCTTTCTGATCTTCCTCCCACCTTTTCTGCCATATTTCCATACCCTTCTTCTTAATTATTGCTTTTCCTTCTCCTTTTCAAAGTGAAACTGGTGTTGCTATTTCCTTCTGTAACGCATCTTTTGCTAACTTATCAGCATGCTCATTCCCTTGAACCCCCTCATGTGCAGGCACCAGCATAACTGCACATCTACTCCTCTGAAGTCTCAGTAAGCAATGATTAAGTTCAATGATTAGATCATCTCTAAACAGTTATTGTGGACTGTATGCTTTCCAAAGCAGATAGTGAGTCTGTGCATATCACCCCTATCAGGTCTGACCTCTTCAACCCACTGTAGCCCAATAACTGCTGCGAGTATTTCTGCTGTATAAACTGATAAGTTATGTGACACTCGTTTTGAGATTGATATTTTGAATTCTGGTATATACACGCCTATCCCCACGCATTCTGCTTCTTAGATCCATCTGTATACATTTTGAGGCAATTGTAATACTTTTCGTTCAGGTACATACTCGTTTTAATTCCCACTTCATTTATTTGCCACTCTTTTTCCTTCTATGATACTCACAATCTATGTTAGCTTCTGGGGAAAGCCATGGGGGAACACTACTAAATGGGCTTGCTTTGGCAAACTTTATGGTCTCCACTCCATATGCCCTCGTTCTCTCCTTACTCGTCCAGCCAAACCCACGCCCTGGAACTTTGTATATTCCCAGCAATCCTGTAGTATTCTGTTGTGATATTTTCCTCTCCACTTCCTTGTAGCCTGACCCAGTATGACAGAGCAAGTTTCTCTCTTCTAAAGAATGCACAAATGTGTTTAATCGTTAATGTCATATATGTACTAAGTAAATACATTTGTTCCTGCTCAAGATTAGATTCAACTTTATTGTATTGCACAGATTACAGGTACTGACACAACGAAATGCAGTTTAGCTTCTAACCAGGAGTGCATAAAGCAGTAAAGTGAAAAGTAATGTACACAATCTACAGAATAAAATATAGAATGAATTGAATGATGAATAAACAGTGAGGGGTATGAATACACTATATACACAGCAGCCTGTGAGCAGTATGAACAGTGTGGTATGAATATGCTAAGATATATAAAGTATGACAACGGTAAGCAGTGCAAGTATAGTATACAATATATAGATATTAATGTCATGATGATAAACATTGTGGAACAATGATGAAAAATGTGAATGGAAGTGGCGACGTAAAACTGACACAAAACAACAACACACTTTTGCCGAGCCAATGGAGAGTTTCATCCCCAGCACGGGGTAAACCCACCAATGAGTGCTCAGCTCCAGATACCAGCGAGCCAATGGAGAGTTTCATCACCAGCACGGGGTAAAACCCACCAATGAGCGCTCAGCTCGAGATACCAGCGAGTCGTTTCCCATCAAGCATTTCGCTTCCGCAGCCCGTGGAGAGAAACTGCGACGCCTCGCCGCGCCTCGCCGCGCCTCGCTCTCAAGTCTGCCGGCGTCTTTGTCCCGCGAGATTTCAGCGTCTCATGTAGGCGAGCCTCCAGAGCAAGTCGGACAAAATGACTAACCATCATGCAACGCACTAGCAAGACGGCGATCGCAATTGCGCAGGTCTGCGCAGGTCTCGCTTGTCTCAAACAAGCCTACAGTGTTGTCCTAAACGGCTTGTTGGAGCTCCTGCCCCCCCTTCCCTGTGAGCCCAGTGTGCTCTGATTGGTCGGGACGTTACGAGGCTCGCTGCTGCGAGGAGCGGACAGGTTTCCGGGTTGGCGATACAGCGAGAACAAGCTAAACACATCCTGAACACACACGAACACTCACAGCCAAAGTAAAAACAATAAGTGTGGCTTGATATTGAGTAAGAACAAGGTTTCTAAC
The DNA here is from genome assembly GCA_012861695.1 of Trematomus loennbergii. Lineage (NCBI taxonomy): Eukaryota > Metazoa > Chordata > Actinopteri > Perciformes > Nototheniidae > Trematomus > Trematomus loennbergii. The sequence goes on along the minus strand of JAAOOA010002370.1, from coordinate 17,749 downwards.
GCTGTGAGAATGGGTCTGCGGAGAGCATTTCTCCGCCATCCCAACTCGTCTATTACCAGCGTTCAGGGAGCTCTATGCAAGTCAATGGACTTCCTGTTAGTTAGCCAAGGGATCCTGGTGTGTGAGGTGCTCGCGGATCGGTCCATTGTTGTTGATCTGGGTGTTCACACGTCACAGAACCCAGGAAGTAAACAATGGAAAAAGAAAAATCTCCAACGAGGCGTTCTGGGGCAGCATAGACAGGTCTTCTCTGTGTTAGAGTTTTACTCGCTACAGGGTGTACTTTGAGGGTTTGTGACTCTGCAGACCGTTTACATGCAGAAAAAGCTTCATAACACAAGGGGACGGGTAAGAACCGCAAAAGCATGACATGGGCCCTTTAAAAGTGGGTTTTTGTCTTTGAAAAAATAAATATCATTCAGTGAATAAGAAAATGAATACCAAACGTAATATTTATCATTAGGGGAATTGTTCTGTAGCAGCTGCAATACAGTGAGAAAGATTCAGTTTAAGTAGATAGTACAACATGTATTGAAAAATACATTTAAATGTATAAACGTATAACGTATTTTTTAGGTTGAGGTGAAACTTAAAGGTAGGGTAGGTAAGTTTGAGAACCGGCTCGAGATCGCTAGAATTTGAAAATACACAACCGGAAAAAATCTGCCACTTCCTTACAGAGCCCCTCCTCCAACACACACGAACGCGCACATGACCAATGAGGGCACGAGAAACTTTGTGCACAGATGGAAGGCTGACAGGCAGGTAGGCCATCCAGTTATTTTAGCCGGGCCGGCTAAATGATTGGTCGTGCTTTTTACAGTACTACGGCTTCCACAGATGATATTTGTTTATGGATTTTTTGTCAAAGCACTTCAGATATTCATTGCTATCGGGATGTTAAGAGCATTCCATGAAATATAACAACAAGTGTATCTCGAGCCGGTTTCTCAAAACTTACCTACCCCACCTTTAACAGTGAAATTCACAAACTACCCGTGGTGGTACATAAAGTAAAAACATTTATGAAAAAAAGAGCTCCCCTTATCCAGCCGCAACATTAAAGTGATGAACACATTAATGCTTGAACATTATCATTATTATTATATCACTCTGCACGATGAGTACTTTGATTTTGGGTATATTCAAAGTAATAATTTAAGTTGAAATGAAGTGTAGGATGCAGGAGTCGTACGTGACAGAGTGTTTGCACACTGTGGTGTTACTGCTTTACTGATATCTGGTTCTCTGGTTTGTGTTCAGTGCTGTCCTCCCTGTGCTGCTGCTCGACAGACTCAGGTCAGTACGTTAACCTGCAGCCGGTCAGACTGGAATACATTCAATACTTCATTCAGACATTTCCCTTATTTTGCCTTTACTGTGATTTGGATATAGCACGAGTCCATATTGTGATTTAAATAAAACTGCAGCCCTTTTCAACATTATAACCATTTACTTGAATCAGTCAAACTCTATCACTCTGCTGGATAACCCAGTTTCTCCTGAGGTCAGTGTGACAGAAGCTAACGAGGCTAAAGGGTTTATCAGTGACTCCATACTGCTGTGAACTTTATTCTGGGACGGGTTTTTTAAAGTTTTACTCAGAATCCAATAACTAATAAGAGGAAATGTTAGAGACAGTTTTAGTTTTGGTCAAATAATATTGCCATCTAGTGGCGACCTTGTAAATGCATGGTAAATAAAAGACAATATTTCCTATGTTGCAGCCAATTAAGAGACAGAGGTGGTCAACCTGTGTGGAAGATGCCGATAAACACAACTGACCAGTTCTTTAACGTTTAACATCCAACAGAAACATAAAGAAATCTTAGTTTGCTTCAATAAAAGCTTTTTTGTTGAGTTGTGCCTCTTGTTGTGTGTTGACTCTGACTGAAAGAGTATTTTCTGAGTCTAATTTGTGTGGAAACTATTTTATTTGTATTAACCGCACAAGCCGAGTTGGCAAGAGTAAAACTGATAACCTGAAGGATTAGTAGATGTGTTTCAAAAGGTGTTCAGAGTGGTTGAAGGAAGCGGTGACAGGAAGGAAACGCTGGTGTGAGCTATACTTTCAGAGAAACAGTTTGATGTCACATCACAAAGAGGTACAATGGATCCAACAAGTCTTCAACGCCTCGTCTGTAAGTACAATCTTTATTCTGTTAGCATGAGGGAAGACGTTCAGGTATCATAAAAACATCTGAGAGTTCACTGACCTTCACAACAAGCATCCAGAGTCTGGAGAAATGTAACTCTCTGTACTGTTTAGTACGTTCAGGAGAAACTGCAAACTAATATGATTGTTGTGGTGCATTCAAGTTCCTGCTAGAATAGAAGTCTGTTATTTTCTCAGACTTCTATCCAGTCTGACTCGTGCTAACTTTGCACTACATTCATGTGTTCTAAAAGCACCATACAGACCTGTTGAAATGTCCTGTGTGTCGCAGTGAACTCACACTAACCTGTGGTTTCTCCTCAGTCCTCACCTCCCTGCTGAGCTGCTCCACTAACCAGGGTCAGTACACTTTCTCCGTCTTAGAAACTCAAAGCTGTGTCTCTGTTGACCTGATGCATCACTTTAGTCTCAGAGTAACTGAACTCTTTTCTGTCCTCACATACTGAACTCTGCATGCATGTTAGATTCATCAGTGAACATATCAGTGGCTTCTTCTTCTTCAGTTTTTATAAATCTTCCTCCCTGCAGCTCGTCTGACGGTGACTCCCAGCAGATCTCAGGTTATTTAAAAACGAACCTGTCTCTCTGAGATGTGAGGACGCCTCTGATGGATGGACTGTGATGAGAAACACGAGCGATGGGAAAATAACTGAGTGTGAAGACTGGGGAATATCTGCTGGTTCCTCCTGTAACAGCAGCCACATGGACACATGGGACAGTGGAGATTACTGGTGTGAGTCCACAGAGGGATCCACCAGTAACACCATCACCATCACCGTCTCTGGTAAGATCAGCCTCTCTGTTTCCTCATCAATGCTAAAAATAATTTAAGAAGTTCATCAGAAAGAGGAAGCTGGACGACCTCAGAGCTGCTAGCTTGTGCTAACCACAGGGTACAAAACACACATTCTCACACACACTATCATCCACTAAAATACTCCTCAGTAAAGTCTCATAAAAAAGTCTGATACTTTAGGGACTGGTAAAAACTGACATTTAACATATTATATTTGTAAAATAAAATGCTCTTTTTCTATAGTGTCCTCTTAGTACTTAAACTCCAGATGGTCCTCACAAGGATATACGAACAAGAATACAGTCCCTGGAATCATCAAATAATCAACACTTCGTCTGATTTGCTCAAGATTCAAAGGTTTTAATGTCATATGAACATAAGCTACAGGAGAAATGAAAATCTTATGACTTCTCCAACGATGCAATATAACAATAAAAGAAAATGTTGTTTCTGTCTCTGTGTTCAGATATAGAGTTTATCTGTCAGAGTAGATGTTGTTTCTGTCTCTTCAGATATAGAGTTTATCCTGTCAGAGTAGATGTTGTTTCTGTCTCTGTGTTCAGGTATAGAGTTTATCCTGTCAGAGTAGATGTTGTTTCTGTCTCTGTGTTCAGGTATAGAGTTTATCCTGTCAGAGTAGATGTTGTTTCTGTCTCTGTGTTCAGGTATAGAGTTTATCCTGTCAGAGTAGATGTTGTTTCTGTCTCTTCAGATATAGAGTTTATCCTGTCAGAGTAGATGTTGTTCTGTCTCTTCAGATATAGAGTTTATCCTGTCAGAGTAGATGTTGTTTCTGTCTCTGTGTTCAGGTATAGAGTTTATCCTGTCAGAGTAGATGTTGTTTCTGTCTCTGTGTTCAGATATAGAGTTGATCCTGTCAGAGTAGATGTTGTTTCTGTCTCTGTGTTCAGGTATAGAGTTTGATCCTGTCAGAGTAGATGTTGTTCCTGTCTCTGTGTTCAGGTATAGAGTTTATCCTGTCAGAGTAGATGTTGTTTCTGTCTCTGTGTTCAGGTATAGAGTTATCCTGTCAGAGTAGATGTTGTTTCTGTCTCTGTGTTCAGGTATAGAGTTTATCCTGTCAGAGTAGATGTTGTTTCTGTCTCTGTGTCAGGTATAGAGTTTATCCTGTCAGAGTAGATGTTGTTTCTGTCTCTCTTCAGGTATAGAGTTTATCCTGTCAGAGTAGATGTTGTTTCTGTCTCTGTGTTCAGGTATAGAGTTTATCCTGTCAGAGTAGATGTTGTTTCTGTCTCTGTGTTCAGTATAGAGTTTATCCTGTCAGAGTAGATGTTGTTTCTGTCTCTGTGTTCAGGTATAGAGTTTATCCTGTCAGAGTAGATGTTGTTTCTGTCTCTGTGTTCAGGTATAGAGTTTATCCTGTCAGAGTAGATGTTGTTTCTGTCTCTGTGTTCAGATATAGAGTTTATCCTGTCAGAGTAGATGTTGTTTCTGTCTCTGTGTTCAGGTATAGAGTTTATCCTGTCAGAGTAGATGTTGTTTCTGTCTCTGTGTTCAGGTATAGAGTTTATCCTGTCAGAGTAGATGTTGTTTCTGTCTCTGTGTTCAGGTATAGAGTTTATCCTGTCAGAGTAGATGTTGTTTCTGTCTCTTCAGATATAGAGTTTATCCTGTCAGAGTAGATGTTGTTTCTGTCTCTGTGTTCAGGTATAGAGTTTATCCTGTCAGAGTAGATGTTGTTTCTGTCTCTGTGTTCAGTATAGAGTTGATCCTGTCAGAGTAGATGTTGTTCTGTCTCTGTGTCAGGTATAGAGTTGATCCTGTCAGAGTAGATGTTGTTTCTGTCTCTGTGTTCAGGTATAGAGTTGATCCTGTCAGAGTAGATGTTGTTTCTGTCTCTGTGTTCAGGTATAGATTTATCCTGTCAGAGTAGATGTTGTTTCTGTCTCTGTGTTCAGGTGGATCAGTGATCCTGCAGAGTCCTGTCCTCCCTGTGATGGAGGGAGATAACGTCACTCTGACCTGTAGAACAAAGATGGCTGACTCCCCCTCTGCTGATTTCTTCAAAGATGGCGTCTTCATTGGGACTGAGTCTGCAGGTCACATGACCCTCCTCCATGTCTCCAGGTCTGATGAAGGCCTCTACAAGTGTAGAGTCCAGAGTAAAGGAGAGTCTCCAGAGAGCCGGATGTCTGTCTCAGGTGAGGAGCTTTCCTTTGGTTTCAGGACTCATTCCTTCAGATGTTCACCTGACCAGGTGTGATTCTCTCTGCAGACAAACCTACGACCTCCATGGACCCGCCCACACCTCCTCTGCACCTCCTGCTCCTCCCTCCACCTTGTGTTCAGGGTGATCTGCCCCTGGTGGTTTTCTGCCCGTACTGCATCTCCACTTTCCTCATGGTGTCTATATATCAGAGAGGGCCAGAGGTAACTTCTCTCAGTTTCTACATCTAAAGGGATTTAATCTCTAGCAGAACTCTTAATACGTTTTCTACATTTTCTTTCTGACAACAGGAAGTGACCAGTCTGTCTCCATGGCGATGAACCCATCCACCAATGCTGAGCAGGGATTGGACGATGACTACGATGATGTCATGTCTGCTGTCACCACGGAGCATCAGTTCTGACCTGATCTTAAGGCCCAATTCCAAACCACACCCTCCCCACTCCCCCTCCGTCTGTGGTCTCTCTCTCAGTCTGTAGTCTCTCTCTCTCAGTCTGTAGTCTCTCTCTCTCAGTCTGTAGTCTCTCTCTCAGTCTGTAGTCTCTATCTCTCTATCTCAGTCTGTAGTCTCTCTCTCTCAGTCTGTAGTCTCTCTCTCAGTCTGTAGTCTCTCTCTCTCAGTCTGTAGTCTCTCTCTCTCAGTCTGTAGTCTGTAGTCTCTCTCTCAGTCTGTAGTCTCTCTCTTCTCTCTCAGTCTGTAGTCTCTCTCTCTCAGTCTGTAGTCTCTCTCTCTCAGTCTGTAGTCTCTCTTTCAGTCTGTAGTCTCTCTCTCAGTCTGTAGTCCTCTCTCTCAGTCTGTAGTCTCTCTCAGTCTGTAGTCTCTCTCTCCGTCTGTAGTCTCTCTCTCAGTCTGTAGTCTCTCTCTCAGTCTGTAGTCTCTTTCTCAGTCTGCAGTCTCTCTCTCTCAGTCTGTAGTCTCTCTCTCAGTCTGTAGTCTCTCTCTCTCAGTCTGTAGTCTCTCTCTCAGTCTGTAGTCTCTTTCTCAGTCTGCAGTCTCTCTCTCTCAGTCTGTAGTCTCTCTCTCAGTCTGTAGTCTCTTTCTCAGTCTGCAGTCTCTCTCTCTCAGTCTGTAGTCTCTCTCTCAGTCTGTAGTCTCTCTCTCTCAGTCTGTAGTCTCTCTCTCAGTTTGTAGTCTCTCTCTCAGTCTGTAGTCTCTCTCTCAGTCTGTAGTCTCTCTCAGTCTGTAGTCTCTCTCTCAGTCTAGTCTCTCTCTCTCAGTCTGTAGTCTCTCTCTCAGTCTGTAGTCTCTCTCTCTCAGTTTGTAGTCTCTCTCTCAGTCTGTAGTCTCTCTCTCTCAGTCTGTAGTCTCTCTCTCAGTCTGTAGTCTCTCTCTCAGTCTGTAGTCTCTCTCTCTCAGTCTGTAGTCTCTCTCTCTCAGTCTGTAGTCTCTCTCTCAGTCTGTAGTCTCTCTCTCAGTCTGTAGTCTCTCTCTCAGTCTGTAGTCTCTCTTCTCAGTCTGTAGTCTCTCTCTCTCAGTCTGTAGTCTCTCTCTCAGTCTGTAGTCTCTCTTCTCAGTCTGTAGTCTCTCTCTCAGTCTGTAGTCTCTCTCTCAGTCTGTAGTCTCTCTCTCAGTCTGTAGTCTCTCTTCTCAGTCTGTAGTCTCTCTCTCAGTCTGTAGTCTCTCTCTCTCAGTCTGTAGTCTCTCTCTCAGTCTGTAGTCTCTCTCTCAGTCTGTAGTCTCTCTCTCTCAGTCTGTAGTCTCTCTCTCAGTCTGTAGTCTCTCTCTCAGTCTGTAGTCTCTCTCTCTCAGTCTGTAGTCTCTCTCTCAGTCTGTAGTCTCTCTTCTCAGTCTGTAGTCTCTCTCTCTCAGTCTGTAGTCTCCCTCTCTCAGTCTGTAGTCTCTCTCTCTCAGTCTGTAGTCTCTCTCTCAGTCTGTAGTCTCCCTCTCATCGTCTGTAGTCTCTCTCTCAGTCTGTAGTCTCTCTCTCTCAGTCTGTAGTCTCCTCTCAGCTGAACGAGGCTCCTTCTTCCAGGTGGAGGGGGTAAACACAGCAGCAAGCTTTGGGATGAACTCCCGTCTCTCTGACAGAAACAGGAAATGTTGTAACTTTTCGTAAAACAACTCTTTCAAATCTGAATCTCTTAAATAAATGTTTAAAAATAAAACTCAAAAATCTTCAATGGTGTTTATTTTTGTAAACCACTTTTTGTTTTAAAAACTGATGTTTATGAGCTTCTTAGTTTTTGCAACAGTCTGTAAATATACACAACTTTATAATAAAATGCACACTTTTGCCGTTTTCTAGACTAACAGGTATATGGTCCTGAGTTAAAAACAATACGAGCTAACAGGAAGTCGTTAACATCTGTATGTCGATATTAAATGTCTCTTGTTTTGCAGTACTACTAATAAGAAAACATTTTATTTTTGTATTCTCTATTTTCTTATTTGAAGCGTTGTACTGCTTACATCGGACCAAATCAGATTCATATAGTTTTAGTGTATTTCATATGAATTGTTACAGTCAGTACTATTCAAGAGGAATATATTTGAATCCGTCACAATGTTTGTAAACAGTTCAACAAAAGGCTCAAATTAAACTTCCTTTTTTGGTTATAAAGCTGAAAAAAGCACATTGCCTATTTAAATCAGATTATAAATATATACAGACTCTTGTGTAGTCATTTGCTGAATTCCTATTGTATTTCCTTGTTTTTAAATATTTTATTTGGTGTAAGAAAATGGTATAATACATTTAATAATATCAATTACTTAAACAAATACATTTCCAATAATATTACAATTCCTTGAGAAACCTGCTAGACTAAAGTTAGATTAAAAAAATCTTCCACAGCTGCTTTTTATTTATTTGTATTTAGGGAAATACAGAAAAACACTTTATAACCCTCCAATTTCAAACCTGACTCAGTGGTCCACAGTGTGATAGTGTGAGACAGTATTAGATGTATTGTTAATATCTAACCGAGCAGCAGGGGGCAGCAGAGCTCTGCAGATCAACCTTTATCATCAGGGTTAAAACATGAGTTCAGAATCTACCAGTGTATTCTATATGAACATGCATCGCAGCATGAAGAGTCATGAAGTCCCTCTTTCTAACTCAAACTAATGATAACAATGAGTGAACCGTTCAGATCGAGCTCCAAACACACATTTCCTGGATCCGTGAACTTCCTGGTTTTACATGTTATTTGTAATACGATACGATATACTTTATTGTCCCGTAGGGTTAGGGTTCTGGACCGTCCTGCAGTTCCGCATACATGTACATATACAAACATAATACACATTAAAATACATTCACAGTGAATGTATTTATATGTTTAAAGTATATCGTGTCGTATTACAAATAAAATGTAAAACCAGGAAGTTCACGGATCCAGGAAATGTGTGTTTGGAGCTCGATCTGAACGGTTCACTCATTGTTATCATTAGTTTGAGTTAGAAAGAGGGACTTCATGACTCTTCATGCTGATTCACAAATCATCCCTCATGCGCCGTTTGAACAAACACAGACACACATACTGACGCACTGGAGACCTGTTGCACAACCCTCATGGCCAACATTTAAAAGTATATTACATGTGAGTGTTGAGAAGCTTAATGGCAGGAATGAGTGGGAACCCTGAATCTTTTTTGCAAGCTGCACGTTAAGAAGTTCAGAGGGAAGAGATGTGCATTAAAAACCTGCTGACACACACTGAGCAGAGAGTGTGTGTCAGTTTGTTTCACAATAACAACACTTTGACCTCATTTCAATCGGTGGCAACAGGTTGCATAACACCGACATGTTTCTGCAGAGACAGAGGAACTGAGCCAAGAAAAACCGCCGCCAATACACACACACACACACACACATACAAACACACACACACACACACACACACACACACACACACACACCACACAACACACACACACACAACACACACACACACTCACACACACACACACACACACACACACACACACACACACACACACACACACACACACACACACACACACAACACACACACACACACACACACACACCTGTTACAGAACAGAGTCCCTAAGATGTGAGGGGTGTCCGTGCGGTTTGGCTTTATGAAGCAGGCACGTAACCGGTGACTTCACAACGCAAACGATGACGCAGCACCACTCGGGCTCTGGGCGGTGTGAACAACACGGGGCTGAAGAGAAAACCGGTTCTGAACCAGAAGAGCCCAAGAGGAGCTAGAACGGGAGCTGCGTTGGTGTGAAAGGGGCAATACAGAGCATCAACTAGTTCCTGAACAGTGTCCTTCACATGCTGATATCCAAGAGAGGGAGTTACACAGTCACAAGATGGAGGAATAGAAAGCAGTATTCAATGTTTACTTCAGATTAGCTCCACGTCAGAAATGAGCATGCTTGTCATATGTCTATCTCCATAAACCACATGTGTCAAACTCAAGGCCCGGGGGCCAAATCAGGCCCTTGGTGGATTTAATTTCGGCCCGCAGGATCATTTCTAATTGCTATTAGATCTGGCCCGCCGGTATATTGCACGCACACCTTCACTCCATCCTGAGGGTCTCCTCAGCTCAGAGCCTGACCCCAAACATTGATGACCTTGCACCCAAGATGAGATGCCAAGTATCTGAACTAGCATCACAGAGCAGCACACTGAGTTTACATGTTTCCTTCTGCACTTTCTCTCTCACGACAACAGGGCATGTTTGGTTTTCTTTTGAGGGGAATAGTTTTGTTGAAGCTGTTGTTGGCCTGTGGAGAAATGTACTCATAAGAAATGACTCTGGAAAAGCTGCAGATAGAGCCATAAGAAATGAATGCAACTGATTATTTAATGTTCAATGTTGTTTTTATAGGCAATCATTTAAGCTTTGTTAGTTCCAGGTTTGATATGTGCAATAAGTTCATTTCAATAAGTTTTGCAATAAACATTGAACCAGTCCGGCCCTCCACTAGTACCCATTTTTTTATTTTGGCCCACTGTGTATTTGAGTTGGACACCCCTGACATAGAGGCTGAATCATCATGTTAATCACATAGCTATCATATGCCTCAAACAGTCCTGATGCTCTTCTAGGTAATCATACATCCTGTCATGAACACAGCTACAGTTGGGATACCTTTGTGTTACTCTCATGTTGGAAGAGGACATTCAGTGTTTCCCCAACAGTGTCCCTGAAAGCACCGCCTGACAGTAATATAGCCGGTTCAGTTTGGATTCACTTCATGAAACAGAAAGCAGAACTAAAGCACTTCTGATAAAACACAGGGTTGAGTGTTCACTGTAAAGATGGAATAATCAACGAGACACGACTAAAGTAGATATCATTTAAAGGCTCTGAATACTCTCGCCCTTTAACAACACACTCTGCGTCATGGAGTTACACCAAAATCAGTTTCCAGAGTGATCAATAAACTAATGAATAACAGGAGAATAAATAATAGAATAATATCTCCAGTGTGATTAAACCACGATGTAGGATTTCCAGTTTCTATGTGATTTATTTAGGAACATTTCAATGGATTTTCTTATAAAGGTCACAGAGTTTCTGCTCGATGACCCTGAACGTCTCGTTTACAGCAAACAGTCTGCGGTGTTTACCCACAACCAGACGAGAAGAGGGTGGAAACACACAATGCACACAATCATCTGTGCTTTTATTCATGTCTTAATGTGTGCTTATGTGTACATGTGTCTGTTGATTGTGTATGTACATGTATATACATATTTCATACATATTTATATATATCTGTATTTTGTATTCCTCTGGATTGTGGGAAACGGTATTTCGATCTCTCTGTACACACAAACTGAAAGATTGACAATAAAGTTGAAAGTTGACTATTTTGTTTTTCATTCCTGCACATACGTATTTTATTCCACTTCTATGTAAATACTGCTATATTTACTATATTTTGTAAATATGTTTAAATGTTACAACAGTTTCTTCAAATTTCTATCTGTGTTTTTAATTACATGTGTATGTACGCACAACAACACCTCAGTCAGATTCCCGTACGTGTCATCCTGGAGATAAACCTGATTCTGAAAGTACGTGCACATCCACCAGGAGTGATACTCAGAGCCATTGGCCCCATCTATGTGCTAGCTTGTCAGGAAGAGACAAATAATGCTGAATTCTGCTTGATTTTGGAAAGGAATATTCATAAGAGCCAAACTCTCCATCCAATCGTAGAGAAATTAAATTCTTGCAGAAATCTCCAAATGTCAAACTATTTTAATATCTAATCTCAGCATGGATCGTTCGTTGTTATTATGACTGAGTTCAGTGTTTTCTCTTTGGAACACAGATGAGGTTGAACCTGTGACTCGCTCAGTAAAACGTTGTGTAACCGAAAGGTCATCTGCTCTCACTGATGATCCAGAATACTGCCTGAGTATTGATTTGTCCTAACATGTGTACACCGTGTCAGGACTCAGAGCGCCCTGACTCAGAAACTAATGATCAGTCCCAGCATCATCAGGGCGTTCGATTCAGAGACGAAACAACGCTTACTGAGACCTGGAGGATCTCATGAGGAATGAATACGGTCATTAATATAAAGAGAAGAAGTCTGAGATCTAACCAGAGAGATGGCAAAAGTACACACATCCTTTACTCAAGTAGAAGTACAGATACTGGTGTTTAAAAATACTCTGGTAAAAGTAGAAGTACTGACTAAACTTCTTTACTCAAGTCAAAGTAAAGAGGCTTTGAAATGTACTTCAGTAAAAAGTACCCATAACTAGCAGCTGTTTTAAAGAGTACCTGACCTCCCTTTATATTAATAGAACAATAATGTCATTGTTAGCTAATGAATGTTTCCATGCTGAACAACGGCAACATGACAACGTTTTCATTGGTCCCTCTTCTTTAGAGAAGACCAGGAAATGATGGATACACGGATCGTGTTCAAATCAATAGGCACGCAATGACTCTAAATAATAATGATCACGCCACCAAACACACATTCAAACTAAAGGAACCAGCCTGTTTGGAAAATGTAAGAAGTAGAAAGTAAAAAGTCGTGGAGTAAAGTACTGATGGCAGAAAAATGTACTTAAGTACAGTAACGAAGTATTTGTACTCCACTACTTCCCACATCTGACTGTAATTCTTTGGTAAAGAGTCATGTGACTCAGAAGCTACGGGTAACTTCCAGATTCCTCAGGGTCTTAGATTCAGAGATGAAACAACGCTTACTGAGAGCTGGAGGATCTCATGAGGAATGAATACGTCATTAACATAAAGAGAAGAAGTCTGATATGTGGTTCTGTGGTAATGAGTCATGTGACAGAGGTCCAGAGGGGATTTACTCCTCAGAGACTCAGTGTGTTGTTAGGCCTGAACAAAGAAAGATATCAGCTCCATGTTGAGAGCAGCGTGTTGTTGACAGAAAAAGCAGATGGTCCACCAGACAAAGACTCTCACAGAAATGTGCCACGATGCAAACCCTCCCCCTCTCAACGCTCTCACATATCAGAGGCAGGTCCAGACAGGAAAACAGGCGCCAGCATGATTGAATTCCTCTGGCGGTTACTGAGTTCAGAGCAGGCCAGAGGCTGTGTCAGGAAACGCCCTAACGCTCCGTGCTGGAAGCACACAGATCATTAACTCTACTCAGATAGCACACGTCTAAAGGAGAAGCAGACAATTCTCTTTGTTTTGATGAATGCTTCAAAACTTCACAAACTGCCCTATAGTCACATTATCCTGTGGTTTCTTTGCAGGAATCATGATTTGTGAAACCCAACATGACTCTAAAACAGGAACAGGGAATGACTGTTGCCGGGTAAAGTCACTGGGGTTTCCGTCACATGAGAGGCGTTGTGTTCCCATATAAACCGTCAGTAACTGTGAGTCACTTGAGAACTGAAAGACATTATTTTCCCTTTGAATGATTTTAACATTAACATTATTATTTCTTTTTTAAAGCACCAAGAGTCATATTTCTCTATTTTTGCAATCCATCAGTTATCGGGGGAAAAGCAGAGAATCCCAAATAAAGATTTTCTTTGTATTAAAAACTATTCTTTCTGAATAAATGGTAAAACTGTTGAAGGTTAAAGAGATGTTTCAATGTTATATCAATAAAGTTATGTTTAGTCCATTTGTATTTCTTTTGAAAATTGTTAATATAGTTTTTTCTTAAAATGTGTATTTGTATTGTATGTTCTCTAAAAATAAAACAATTAAGGAAAGAATCAGCAGATGAATAAAATATAATATTTCTAATATCTTTTGTTATACTTAAAAGAGTATTTTTTATATTTGTATTTTTACTGAAACTGTTTTCATGGTTTAGAAGATGTTAAATAATTGAGCCTGTTCTTCTTCTGGATAAATAATGTCAAAGTTCAGCTGAAGGTTAAAGTCGTGGTTAGACACGTCATTATAACCAGAGAGCAGTCTGAGCTCCACCTGCTACTTAAAGATAACCAGATGATATTTAAATGTTCGTCATGCTGTCGGCCTCTCACTCCTCGTGAGTGTCGTTCTCTCTCTCAGCTTCAGCTCTCAGTCACAAAGGAAACTGAAGAAACCAGAAAGCCTCGTTTATCTCCCAAAAAACAGAGAGGGAAAAGAACTCTTCAGTAAAAGTAGAAACACTACAGACTGAAAACACTCCATCAAGAGAAAGTCCTGCAGGAGAAATGTTACTCAAGTAGAACATGCTATCAGTAACATGTACTCAAAGTATCTTGATTCAGTATTATAGAATATTAATATTCTGTGTTCATGTATATCTGATGTACAGAACTGCGTCATCAGCATAGCGCAGGTTTTTATACGTGAGAGGGTGTCAAATAAATATAGTGAAGTAAAAAGTGAGCAGTCAGAGCCTTGCAGTAGAAGTATAAAGTAGCAGACTGAGGAAATACTCAGTTAAGTTAAGTGAAAATAGGACTTACGCTGACCTTTGAAACCTTTGAAACCTTTATTATTGGCTTTGTGAGTAATATAGAACGTATAAAATAAATGTCTCATCAAGACATCACGAGTGAGTCTCCCTTTGTCAAACAGAAACTAAATACTTTCAGCTTCACTGCAGACCTACATGAGGGGGGGGGGGGGTACTCAATAACATGTCTAAAGTACATTTCAGACAGGATATAAGGTGTTTACAGTTTTAACTTGAGATATGAAAATAAGAACAAATGATATATAAAAATAGAACTACAGTATACTAAAGTAAATACAAAATATACTGCAATACATGACACAGTCAGAGCAAGCTGTGTTTGATTCATTTTCTGTTCTCAAAGGTTAGTGCCATTTATTATCATCTGACATTTATTTGTTCATTATCTGTGAATGCTCTGATTCAACTTCAATTATTGAACATTGAATTAATTCTTATCGACTTCTTATTAGTATAGTTTTTAACCCTTTAGCACTTTCATGTTAAACAGGTGTTTGGTTTGATTTCATTATTTCACATTTCATGTAAATCTACTTGGTAGAAAATAATAAACATTTTAAAGTCTTATTCAAAACAATCATTTACACATTTACCAGACATTTCCCTGATGCATATTTTAAAAGTGTATTTAGTATAGTAGAGATATACTGGAGATATTAGCTAAATACACAACCTGAAGCAGACTATGTTTCAGGAGCTATAAGTAAAAACAAAGCACACGTGAAATGTATCACCAACATATCTGTACGATAGATACACATTTAAGACCTCTTTACACCGACTTTAAGATTTAAATTGACCTGCTGATATTTAAATAAACCCCTCTCCATGAATCACTGATGGATCAGATATTTTGGGAACTTATGATCACTTCCAGGCTCTGACACACAAAGACCAGATCAGACGCCATGTTGTTAGCGCCATCGATCCTACGTGTTCGGCAGCAAAGTCTGACTGCAAAGTATGTCCTTCTGATTGGCTGGCTAACTTTAGCCAATCAGAGCAAAGGAAATAATAACTGCCTTTCTGACCACAGCTGTATCCTCCACGGGAGACCTGACCAGGATCATTTACCAAAATACAACTCATATAAAAACATAGTATTATTACAGAATTTACTGCAATAAATATCTTTAAAGTAACAGTACTTTTACTTTGATCAAATGTATTTAAGTAACAGCACTTTTACCTGAGGAAAAACTCTTTGTATGTATTGTATTGATTGTTGTGGTTTTTTGTATCTGTCTGTTGATTGTGTATATAGGATATACATATTTGTATACGTATCTGTATATTGTATAATTTTACATTCGGGATTGTTGGAAACGTCATTTTTATCTCTCTGTCTGTAAACACAAACTGAGTAACATTGACATTAAAGTTGACTTTGACTTAAAGTACATTTACTTAAATAAAATGTCATTAAAATACATTTAATTAAATTAAATGTCTTTAAAGTCATTTAACTTAAATAAATTGTCTTCAAAGTAACAGTGCTTTTACTTAAATCAAATGTATTCAAAGTAGTACTATTATTTATTAAAACAACTTAAATAAAATGTCTTTGAAGAACAATTATTAAAGATTGTTGTACTTCAGTAAAAAGTCTGAATAGTTAATTTACCTTAATATGAAATAAAGGAACATAACATTTAATTAAGGCTATATTTGAGCACTCTTTCTGTCAACTGAAAGTAGAAACTGAACCACGTTTGGTGTAACCCTCAATACAACTGGTGTTTGTGTATCAGAGGGTCAGCAAGCCCCTCCACCGCGTCAAGGTAGTGATTCGTGGAGGAGATTATTTAGTTTAGAAGCAGGTGATGAGGACAGTCAGGTGTGAAGAGGTCTGGGATGTCTGGGGTTCAGTTTCACATCAACACTCTCTAATGGTCTTTCCTTAGCTCTTTTAGATTTCACAACAAGTCCAGAACGACAACAACAACGATCCCAACCAACTCCCAAACCAACTCCCAAACCAACTCCCAAACAACTCCCAACCAACGTGTCCTCCGGGACCCCCTGGTTGTTCCTCGTTGATTTGCTTCTCAGGACCTGAGGACAGAAACAGAGAGCAGTGAGGAAATGACTGGACCTCATGTTGGAGAACAGCTGATCATGAAGGTGATGAAGAACAGAATCTGTTTCCTCTCCAGTCTCATGTCAGACATTATCTACCGATCACAGAGCATCAGCATCATCTTTAAAATGCCAATGGAGGAACTCTTCAGGAGAAACACCAACTCACCTTCAGAGACGATCAGATGGACGGAGCGCACCAAACTCTCCCACGTCTCTCTTCCTGCGATTATTGGAGGAGTTATAACCCGACACTCGTACGTTCCTGTGTCGTTGGTGCTGACGTTCTTCAGGAGAATAGTAAAGTGTCCGTTCTTCATCTGGATCTTTCAGCTCAACACGACCTCGATAACGTGGATCCTGGAAGCTTTCATGCGCATGTTATCTCTGAAGTAGAAGACGTAATGCTTCAGCCAGATCTCTCCACTCTAACACAGTGATGGCAGCATCTGTGGAATGGACACTGAAGAGTGACGTTCTGTCCAGGCTTGCCTTCACCTCTTCTGGATCTGGAGAAAAACAGAAAGGCAAAAGTCAGTCATTTCATTTTGAGCCGTTTGTATATTTACAAGGACTGTTGCAAGCAGCTGCAACATCTGATAAAAAAAAAGGTTTACAAAAACAGAAATGCCACTAAAGACTTAGGTTTTGTTATTATAATGATTTTTTATTATTCCTCTGAGAAAATATAGATTCCAGTGGTAGATTCCTAAATGTATTCTAATATACTTAAGTATAATTTTGAGGTATGCTATTAGTACATTTTAATCTATGATACTTTATACCTCTGGTAAGTCAGTGATCGTGGTAAAGCGTCCTCACTGTCCTATGGGAGGAAGGCATGGAGGCAGCCTTTGAAAGGAATAATGAGAAATACAGAAAGCCATCTATCAAGTGGAAGTCTGATGCAGAGGCTTTGCTGGAAAACCCATCCAAAGATTCCTTAAGGCTGGAGGAATGACCGGATCCAGACAAAAGAAGGCACTCAGAGAAGTGGCTGAGGCGGCTGAGAAAGGAGTCTCTGGATAAGAAGGAACGATGCAAACTAGGGTAAGCAAGGATCTCAGGGTCAGTTGCAGTCAGTGGTGGGGCACGCTGTACCACTGCCCCCCCCCCCACCTAGAGTTTCTCTTAGATAGAAGGGGAAAAATATGAGGACGCTGCAGCAGGGTCCAGCAGGTAGTGACTACCTGTGCTTCCATTATACCTCGACCCAATTACATTTTTGGTGGCCAATATTGTACTTTTGATTTCACTGCAATTATTTGACAGCTTTAGCCACTTAACAGATTATTAGCACTACAAAATAAAAATACACTTGTCATTATAATAGCAAACAAGCTGACGTCACTGGTGACGCACTCAGACGCTGGTGGGCAAAAACACATGAACCGTTTGTGATAGACTTTTGAGGAAGGTGTCATGCTCTAAGCAGAGTTCCTTTGTTATTTCGGTCACTTAGCCCCGCCCACTCACAAAACTCATGGACAGATTGTTGAAGACATTTGTTGGGAGGTTTCTATTGATATTATTTTCATTTGGTGATGAATATATCAGTAATGTTTGGCTTCTTTTACTTCAATAAATGTTTGCAACAACATTTGCAAATATAAAATTGAATAGAGATAT
>JAAOOA010002369.1:0-53911 GCA_012861695.1 Trematomus loennbergii | reverse complement strand
CCTTATGAGGGGTAACGACTGGAAATCAGCATTATCACAATCTGTGAGTGAGTTTTAGGGCACGGGTTGACCAGATCTGCCTCAGTGACAGCACACACACCCCTGCCTCCTGCTTCACAATAGCACCCAAAGAAGTGCCATGATCTGATAGAGAGCAATCATCCACCAGAGCCAGATCTGACTCACTGACAGACAAACCAGCTCTGGGTTCTTCCTGCTGATTGGTCACTGCTAAGGTGCTGATTTTCCCAATGGACTTCGTGCCACTGTCGTAGTTCAGCAGCACAATATCCTCATGGTCCTTCATGCCAGGTGCTCCTTTAAACTCACCATGTCGTCCTCCTTGTGCACATATCCCTCCGGGGGGGCAGCCAGAGTGAGAATCCCGTTCTCTATAGTCACTATGATGCTTTGGTTGTTTATGGTGATGGTTCCGGAGAAGGTTCCCCAGCAGCAGCAGATCCAGGACCAGTGGAAGAGGCCGTGTTTACACCCTCCTGCTGCAGCCCTGAAATAAACCCCGAGGTGTCATGGCTTCACAAGAAGAAGACGAGAAGAAGATGACGAGAAGAAGTGCCTGAAATCAATGCATGTGACGTCACCCCCCTGACCAGTTTACTCTCGTTGTTTTCCGTGCAGATCTGACGCAGATCTTATCGCCATATTTGTTTGTGAGAACCACGTCTTCCACGGTGTGATGGTGCTGGTTGTTCACGGTGTCGTTCAGGGAGAGCAGGTTGAAAACATGGTCCGTTTTCTTGTCCACACAGTCGTTAGGATCACACAGAATCACCTCACTGTTTCCTGCCTCCATGGAGCACAACTCGGCTCCTTTACCTTTCATTTTATCTCTTTCCTCAGAGGACACATCCGGTGTGTGTGTGGCTGCCTCATCGTCTTTAAACACAAACACACACTTCCTCCGGTGGGGTTTATACACGTCCAGTTCGCGGTGCTGGTCTCCCCGGTGCAGGGTCTCTGTTTCTAGGGGAGAACAATCTGTTTTCAGACCGAAGAGTTCTACATTCTACATAATGGCTACTGAGGCTTCTTCTTCGTCTGCTGCTATAGCGGTAGCTTGCATCCAGTGTTGTTTTGAAATACTGCCCTCTAGCGGTGAGTTTTCATAACACATGCGGATATTTTATTATTTGACTTTATTTATATGAAATTGAATAGAATAGACCCTTAAACAGAGGTGGGAAGTAGTGAAGTACAAATACTTTGTTACTGTAATTAAGTACATGTTTCTGGTATCAGTACTTTACTCCACTACTTATTTTTCGACGACTTTTTACTTTGACTTCTTACATTTTGAACACAAATACCTGTACTTTCTACTTCTTACATTTAAAAAAAACAGGCTGGTTACTTTAGTTTTAATCTGTGTTTGGTGGCGTGATCATTATTATTTAGAGTCATTGCGTGCCTATTGATTTTAACACGATCCGTGTATCCATCACTTCCTGACTCTAAATACGCACCTTTTTTTTCAGACTCTCTAAATAGCCCTAACCCATCGCCACAAAATAGGATTAATGTTTGTTATTTTGAGAAATGAACAAAATTAATGTGGAGGAGCCAGCTACCGCATAAAAAAGCGGCGACAGATAACCCACAGGTACCCAGAGGTGTAAAGTAACTAAGTACAACTTTGAGATACTTACTTAACTTGAGTATTTCCATGTTATACTACTTTGTACTTCTACTCCACTACAGTTCAGAGGTAAATGGTGTACTTTTCCTCCACTACATGTATTTAATACCTTTAGTTACTTCACAGATCTGGATGAATGATGTGAAATATAATCAAGTGTTAATCAGACTTTAGTTCCACCTGGAGTAAATCCACAAGCTACCCTGCAGTATACAAAGTCATTCAAACTAGCTGCACCTTTACCAGCTTTGAGAACACTTTCATGATCAATCATTATAAAACATATCATATATATTATTCTGAAATGGACCAATCTGCACAATGACTACTTTTACTGTCGCGACTTTCACTATATTTTGATGATAATACTTTCTACTTTTACTTGAGGAATATTTTTGAATGCAGGACTTTTACTGTAACAGAGTATTCCTACACTCTGGTACTTCTACTTTTACTGAGTACAATATCTGAGTACTTCTACTTTTACTCAAGTACAAGATCAGAGTACTTCTTTTACTCAAGTACAAGATCTGAGTACTTCTACTTTTACTCAAGTACAAGATCTGAGTACTTCTACTTTTACTCAAGTACAAGATCTAAGTACTTCTACTTTTACTGAGTACAATATCTGAGTACTTCTCCTTTTACTCAAGTACAAGATCTGAGTACTTCTACTTTTACTCAAGTACAAGATCTGAGTACCTCTGGTTGTAAATGATTGTTTTTAATGTAGTTTCTATTGTGTTAGATGTAAACTGTTTATTTTATGTTATCTATACTGTATTTGCACTATTCAATGTTATTAACCGAAAATAAGTGCCTTAAATGTTGTAAATTTGACACAGAGGTGTTCCGCAAAGAAGAAAATAAAAACACAAAAACCTGACAACATTCATCTGAACCAGAGCGATGAGTTATTGATTTATAATACCGGTGATATTTACTTACTGCAAGTGTAAACATGATTATCGACCATGGGTGTAGTTTTTAATTTTTTATTCAAGGACATAATTAACATCATATGGGTTCATCAGGGGTAGACATATGAGGTAAGTAAGAATTACATAAAATGCTCGTCTATCGATTTTCAAACCCATTTGACATTTATTTAACCACGCCCACTTCAGCCGTAACGTAACTCTGCGTGATTGCGTCATGACGTTTAAAGAGAACGTCCCCAAGTTTTATTTAATTTTTTTATTGACAATTATTTTACAAACCCTCAAGGCTCATTGTAACAGTAAAGAATGTAACTTGGTGTTGATAAAGTGCAAAAAATACAAATAACATAACATGTTTCTGCTTTACGAAAATGTGCGGGTCACGTCCCCATGGTAACCCACAATATTTCTGTTATTCGAACAGGTCCGGCCTACAAGCAGTATTCTACAGACTTAAAACATCCAGGTTTGGTACAGAACACATATCACATATCAAAATGGAATAAAGATCCTGTCCCTTAATTGTTGTTACAGCAAAAACCACTGGGTGGTGCCAGAGACCGTGCAGGCTTCAGAAGGTGTGCCATGCACAGTAAATAGTGAGATTGATAACTCCATTATTCCCCATAATATCTCAGCCTGGTATTGTTTGTGAGTCTGTGTGTGTCTTCAAAATGTGCTCCTGTAGCAGGAACTACCACAGAGGAGTTTAAAGGTATACTTTTCCAGGTGCTCATGTTTCTGGACACATCTGTCACATTGATAGCACATGCACAGTCATGACTCTTTACAGATGAGTGGTTGTGGTCAGAGTAAAGGAAGAGGAGGAGACTTTACAGCCTTCTTTTGTGGAGTTACACCATGTGTACATTAAATATATGTACAAATATATTCAAGATTCAAGGCTTTTATTGTCATTTGTACATAGCTACAGTGTAGATATGACAATGGAAATCTTAGGTCAAGACTAAAATGAGTTAATATGAGTCCCATAAGTCATTCAAGTCATCAGAAGCTCAGGATGTTTTATTCAAATATTTGGACATAAATGTTAAAGCTTTAATCACGGGATGAACCCTTCAGTGCATCAGAGATCAACATTAACATATATTTAGATATAATAAAAACAGTTCAAGCCTCACAGTAACAGCAGGTCATCATTCAGCTGATATACTTTGGAATAGCACTTTAAGAACATCACAAACAACAAGCTTGTAACAAATAATGTCAATACAAAAATATAAAACAAGTCACATTATATTCCAGCTTCAGATCAGAGAGAGTTTCTGTTAATGCCGTCTCTACATCCTTTAAGAACTACAAGCAGCAGGAGAGCATCTGTTAGAGGACTACAACTATGGAGCTGTTAAAGGACTACAACTATGGAGCTGTTAAAGAACTACAACTATGGAGCTGTTAATGCGTCCCTCATTCATCCTTCTCTCTCTGAAGGACAGGAGCTGAGGACTAACTGACAGCATGCAGGTGTTTCACAGCTGAGGATCAGAATGTAGTTGGATACAGGATTACATGATTTTACTCTACTTGAACTTTTCTTCTACTGAAATGTTTGATATTTGACCTGTGAACCCTAACCAGCTCTTAACTCTCTGAAATGAATGAGGAGCAGATAACATGTCCTCACATATCACACAGTACAGTGTACAACACACAGTGTGAACACACACACACACACACCTCAGCACAGGTGAACCGGTGACCTTTCTGACTCACTGATCATACTCCAGTAGGATTTTATCCTCAGGAGGATCAGCTACAGAATCTGCAGGAAGCGTGTCTTGGGAGGAAGTCTTCCTCTGTTCATCTTCAAGCTTCTCTATCTTTTCTGCAGGGAGGAAAACAAAATGATATTAAGAAGACCCCACGGACTTTAGGATGCTCCAGTGAATACCAGCAGAATAATAAAACAAATGATGTTGAATCTGTTGATGTAAACATTATCTAAACCTACCGTTAAGTTGATTTAGTTTGGTGCGATCCTTGGATACACCCCGAGTGTGAACAACAACTCCAACAACAAGAACCACGAGAACTACAAAAAACCAGCGCCGAGAACTCCAGCAGCAATCCATCCAGAGTGAGACCCTGACCCTAAAGAGAAGGGTTCATGTTACTCAGACGGTCAGAGCATGTTGTTCTCTTCAGATTAAAGCTCTCAGTCAGAGAACATCTGAAGCTGAGCTCTGCAGAGAAAACAGAGACGTTCACTCAACACACACTTTCCTCTACAAATTACACCAGTATGTCCATTTAGTTTGATGTATACTCCAAAACAGTCAGAGGGCAAATATTCAGTGTTTGTATCTGAGAGATGAAGTCCCTTTGATCTGACACATTGAAACATCATCTTATAACATGTGATGCTAGTTTGCTGATTCTCTAATGACTAAAGTTTACTGTGAGTGTTTCTCCAGAGAGGTTCTGCTCCTCCTCCTGAAGAGCGTCCTCCTCCCTGACTGCAGCTCAGTGAAGAGCAGATTCACATCCTGATGTTTCTCCAGAGGGGAACTCACTCTGGGTTTATGCAGCAGAGCCTCCAAACACAAAGACACTTCCACTCATTCAGAAAACTCTAGAAAGAACATGTAGATTCTGCTCTGAGGACACGTGGACTCACTGAGGGAAACACTCAGGGCTCTACACACATTCACAAAGAAACAAGTCTAACACAGTTATAGTTCTCATAGCTTTCAGTTAAATATTAGATTAGTTCAAATCAGGACTAACCTGAGCTCTTCTCTGGATTCTTCTCCTAAAATACAAAAGAAAAACATGTGAGAGTGATTGGGAAAAACAAAGAGGGAACACTGGAAACAAAATACATATCATTTATTGGTAATGTTTCCTCCAACCATCTGAAACTGACTGATGGTTAGACCCTGATGAGACCCTCGTGGTGCTGGATCTGATTGATGAGCATCTAGACTCAAACCACGCTCTCTGATGTCATGTATCTGACAGCAGCTGATACTCAGATCAGATCCTCAGCTTGTGTTGATGTTGGAGTCGAGCTGCACGACACGTCTCCATGTCTCCTGTCCTCAAAGTCTCCCTGTGTTTAAAGCCAGTGGAACTCTGAGAGAAAGTGAACGTGGTCTTCATGTTTCATCTCAGCTGTAGAACGTCTCAGTGATCAATGACTAACATGTTTCTAAGAACGCTGAATTCAGACTGAACTCAGAGTTCCTGTTTGTCTCCATTTGGTCTGAGAGGGGAGCTGTTGGAGGGGTTTAGTGTGTGTGTGTGTGTGTGTGTGTGTGTGTGTGTGTGTGTGTGTGTGTGTGTGTGTGTGTGTGTGTGTGTGTGTGTGTGCTTATGTCACTGATCTCAGTATTCACTACAAACTGCAGCTCTTTATTTCTCAGCCTCTCTCAGTCTTCCTCTCATCTCTGCACATTGATGAAGAGGAGGCTCAGAGTTTCAGATTCAACTTTCCACTCAGGTTGAAACCATTGTAACTCCTGCAGAGGTCTTCATCACAACGTCTGGTGCTGAGAGGAAATTCACTTTGTGTTCAGTCTGAAGACACATTTAAATATTCTTAAATGACACAAAAAGAGAATAGGGAGATTCTCACCACTGAGGACACGTAGATGTGTGCAGGTTTACTCTTGATCTCCTCCTGTGAAGCTACACACTGGTAGCGGTCAGTTTGGTGACAGTAATGTTGAGGATCACATCGTAGCTGCCTCCTCTCTCTGAGACCTGGGCTCTCAGCATTAAGAGTCTTTCCAGAACTGTCCGTCCACTGGAGGAGAGGTTTAGGGAAAGCTCCATTAACTTCACATGAAGCAGCGCCCGGTCCTTTGTTTGATCAAGATTGTGACATAGGGTTTTGAAGCTGCACCTGGGAACATAATAGAAACAACAGATGATATACAGCTCATAATGAAATATTGTGATGCTGTTTGCTCGTCTCTTTTCTTGAAAATGTTTGTTAGATCATGTATAAGATTAAATCAAAACCCAAGAAGCCCTGACAATAAAAGACTCAGTTTCCCACCTATCATTATCTGACAGTATCTCATATTCAAACAATTCTTCTTAAAGTTTGGTAACTATTAATCTGCATTCACATGATTTGCTCTTTCTTATTGCAGGTTGTCCGCAGAGCTTGTGGTGAAAAACAGTTTAAGTTTAGTTTCTAAGTTTCCTCCTCTGCTAGCTTGTGTCTCTAGCACGGCTGTTCTGATTGGATGGCATTGAAAGGTCAGTGTTAAACAAGGTCAAAGTTTAAATAATTTAAGTTTGAGCGCAGAGCTCAACAACAGAAACACAGCGTCAGCACAGAGCTGTTTACCGTATATCGTGAACGCAGATTTATGATACGATAAACTTTAGTGTCCTGTAAGGACTTTTGTTCTGACTCCATCCTGCAGGTCAGCAGGAGATAGGAATCATACATACTACACAGTACACTGTGTAATACATTAACATATTAATAAGACTTATGTTCATATACCTGTTAAAGATTAGAGCATTAAAAATCTGTAAACATTATTTCGACTCATGACAGAAGCACATTTACAGAGAAGACGTCTTTAACATTTTACGCTACATTTATTATGCTAAAACTGTTTATCTTGAAATGAAATAACACAAAATGCATTGTGTATGACAGGTAGACATTGTGTTCACCTTCTTCACGTCTGATAGTATAGTTGATATAGTCATATATGTCTTATATTCCAGGTTGAGTTAATCATTTATTTATCAGTCTGCATGACGTCCAAACATGTACTAACTGCTCATACTGTTTTATTTTTATACTTTTATTTATCGACTGATTGATTCCATATTTCTACTGATTCACTGTTTACCTCAGAGGCAGGTCACATTAGGTGATGTATTCATTGCTTAATATCAGACCCTGCAAGTACACAATATTATTTTTTACACTAGAAGACACGTAATTTCTTAACCAAATGAAATGCAGATAAGAAGAATCTCACCATTGAGAGGCACGTAGGTCTCAGCATTAAAGCTGATGGTGGAATATCTCCTGTGTGGCGACACAGCGATAATGATCCGCCTTGGTCACAGTAGCGTTGAGAGTGATGTAAAAGCGGCCTCCTCTCTCTGAGACCTGAGGCTCTGCAGCAGGGACCATGTTTCCAGAAACTGTCCTGCACTCCAATTTAGGTCTGGAGAAGCACCTCGGACCAAACACTGCAGCAGCACACCGTCCTGTGTCTGACGAGAGTCCTGACAGACGGCTCTGCTGCTGTACCTGAAGACAGTGTGAACAGACTGTCAGTGAACATTAGCCGTTGAGGTCATCCCTGCACTGCTTGTTCATAACGATTACATTGAGTTACGAAAGCCAAAAACACAAGGAACATAAATAAACTGAAAATAACTAAATAAGCCTTAGGTGGACATCTCAGACTTGGTTTGAACAATTGATATATCAAACACATTGGTATGACCTTCATTAAATAGGATTTATTGCAAAGAAGTTGTATAAGACCGCTTTGATTTAGTTACAAGTAACAGATAAGTTATTAACTGAATGTATGTGGCTCAGTGTTTCCCCTACCATTGTCTTGGCGGGGCGCTGCGCCCCGTTGGGGGGGTACCCGAGCAGCACCCTGCCAAGGCAGTAAACCTAGGGAAACTGTGGCTTGTAATGTGGTTTAGCACATTTAGGACAAAGATCTTCAGACTCAGGGCAGTTTTATCCACAGTGTGCATTGCACACCTAATAGACTGCTAAACTCCTGATTTCCACTTTTATTGTTTTTTATTTGTTTTATGTCTTGTATGTATTATATTGCATTGTTTGAGGAACCTGCCACCCTGGTTTTCATTGGACAACTACACTGTAGCTCGTACATGTATATGACATTAAAACCTTGAAACCTTAAAAGGAATAAATACACACACACACGCAATTCTGGATTGATTTAGGCAGATTGTAAAAGATAATTCTACAAACCCTTAAGTTGATCATAATCAAATTTGCAAGGACAAAAGATGTAAATGTATGAAACATGTCTTCACTTGAATGTGTAATGAGACCATCCACTACTCTTCAGATTTAGGACTCACCTTTGATGTTTTCCCCTCTTCTGTCCTTTAACGTTATAAAGCGCGGAGGTTGCAGACGACCCAGATTTACAATAAAAACGAAAAAATAAAACAACAGAATTTCACATCACTGCAGAACTCGGTTGAGACAAATTATACCTCCTTTTAAACCTTAAATCTTGTTTTTTTCAACGGATTTAAGAATCCAATTATTACGTTTTTGAAATGTAAACAGTTGCGTGGTTACTTTACGGCAGTAAACCGTTAGCTCCTTAACGACTATGCTGTCTAGCCGCAGTTAATATGTATTTAAAAACTCCAAAAACACCTCCATGTGGAGAATAATTATTCGTTTGAAGAACAAAGGTTAACCGATTAAATTACCTCGTTTTTGTTTAATCGTCAGTCAGAAATAACGTGAATAAAGTCATTTGGGTCCCTCGTTTAGTTTTAGCTCCGCTCGTCAAACTTCCAAAACAACTTTTCTTCTGTCAATTTAAAGCATTGACAAAGTATTCAACCAATGATGTTCGGTATCTCTGAAATTATTAAACGCCCCGAACAAAATGAACCAATCGGCATCTTTCTACGAACTAAAGTGACGTCATTAATAGCCCTTTAACTCAATCAGCCAATCACAGGTGAGCTCCTTGCCGTGCGAGCCATGTGTTCTTATTGACAGCTACTTCATCCAATGGTAAGCCAGCATTCTGAAAACACGGTGAGCTTGTAGCCATTATATTACCTGTTTGACCATATATGGAAGTGAATGTATCTGGACTGTCTGTGGCGGTAGGAGACCCACATAACAGAGAAAACTTTACTTATATGTTCATGGAGGCAGGATTTAATGATTATAAATATATAAATGTTTATTAAAATGTTAACAAACATCATTTTAAGGTGAGATCTAATACTTAGGTCATTTTTTCATTAATTAAAAAGAGATTTGTTATTATTGTTTGGTAACTTTTAATAAGTTTAACAGAGCTATAGAGTCTTGCTGGAGGTGATCTGTACTGCACTTTCTAAAATATCTCAGAGCCACTTATGTCAATCAACTTCAAATTTGTACAGACTTTAAAGACAAGTTAAGGTAGCTATCCTGTAAATATCAGCCTGATGGCTCTATTATGACTGATTTACTGTATTTAAAATAGGAAATAAAAGGATAATAACAAATAATGTCTTAGTTTTTCCATTAAGTCCTACAACACGATACCTGTGTTAGTGCTACAAGGAAGACTATCACACTGCATGAAAGCTTAGGGATTAATTAACAATGAGGCAATGGATATATTTCAGTACCTCATGACCTTCGAAATAATAAGAGGTTCACATTGGTGCATATAAAGAGGCATACATGTGCATAACTGTGATAAGCTCAAGAGGTTAAGATAGGATCTGAAAGGCAAAAAAACAGGAGTGTGTTACCATTATTGGATGATATTATCAGCTGTCCTCAGAAGCGTTATAAAAAATATGTACTATCTTAATCTTAAAAAGGAGCACCAGTCTCAGATGTTTGTGTCAGTCCTTACAGACTAGTGTCTGCTGGACAGTATCATGAGAACATGTTTCACTAATATGGCTGATGGTTATCCAACAGTGTGTCTGTTTATTTAACAGGACAGAGCAGATGCACATTGTCTCACAGGAGAATGAATGCTGCAGGTGAGACTTGAACATGAGACTTGTTTATTTCTGTATATAAGAGGCTTATTTGCTGTTTATGAGAATACTCACCAACAACGAGCTCAATGCAGAATAATTCACGAGGCTGTAGATGTGGAAAAACGCAGGTGTAACTTCCACTGTCGATCACCTTCGTCTTCCTGATGAAGATGGAGGCGTTTCCGTGCCTCAGTTCATTTGAAAATGTGAGACTCGTCCTCTAAACTGCTCACTCTGACCTGCTTTAATACCATCATATTGAACAGCAGATCGTACATGAAGACTTCGTGCAGAGTTTCTCCTCCCTGACCGACCTTCTTCCAGTCAACAGTGTATTTTGGAGGTTTTCTCTGGTGCTGGGGGAGCAGGGTAAAATAACATCTGTCCCTTCTGTGGAGATCACTTTGCTGACAGCTGGAAGATAGAACATGTGTTACTCAGGGTGTTCACCTGCACGCACACAACACACACACAACACACACACACACACACCACACACACACACACACACACACACACACACACACACACACACAACACACACACACCACAAACACACACACACACACACCACAACACACACACCAGTTTATGTCATCATTAGACGCCTTTAGCTTAGCGGTGTTGATTTAAAGGTCACCTATCATGCTATTTCTAGGCAATAGCATAGGTATCAGATATATAAACAATATAAAAAACATGTCTATGAAGTGTTTTGCTCAAAATACCAAACAGATCACCCATTCTAGCCATGCCTCATATCCCTCTATTTCACTTCCTGTTTCAAAAGTGCTGATTTGGGGTATAAAGCTTTAAAAAAACTAAATGCTGCCGTGATGAAACGCCATATCATGGATTATCAAGGATATTTCTGAAACAGTATGGAGCTCAAAGGCTTTCTCTCTTGCGGTTATACCACAAGGTGAGTTCCTTTTTACTTCCTGCTTCTTCACACACATGCTCTCCAGTACAGGTTAGCTCTGAGTGTTAGCGATGCTAATGTAAACACCGATCAATTACGTCCAAAACAGTCGGGCATTGTTTCTGATAGCAACGTTTCTGATAGGGCCGTGGGTCCACATTTCAGATATTACGTCATATCGGACGCAAATCTGCATCAGCTCCGTTGTAGCCTCGTTTTTAGAGAGGAGGAAAAGAGAGAGGGTTTTATTTCTGACGCTGCGTGAGTTCCCTGGCACACCGGGGACACATATTTATGTATAAAAGACATCAAAAAGTGCATTTTGCATGATAGGTCCCCTTTAAGTAAAATCAGAGCAGGTTAAAAACATTTCAAAATGTTTTTCCAAGCCTCTAGTTAACATCTGAAGCTGGGAAAAAAAAATATTAACTGTAAATGACTGAACATGTGAAATGTGAACATACAGTATTGAACACAATGGATGAATGCAAGGTTAGAAATTGATCCCAATAGTTTATATTTTTTAATGAAGACTTATTTTTCATCTGTCTTCATAGCAATACTTTCTGACGTCTATCTATTATTTCTTTGCTCTCTGTCTCATTTTACCAGAAATGATATTACATTGAATCCTAGTGGAGGACAAGAACACTGAATCTCAGCTGAATACTTTATTTATTTTATAAAGATCCATACATGTTTTTGTGTAAAGACATCCCTTAATGGTGTTTTTATGAGAGCACTATATAAAGGCCTATTACAATAAGATGATGATTATTGTTTAGACTGATAAGAAGCGCTCCATTTCTTCATAGGCTTTCTTCTGATGATGCATTACTTTAGATATTGTTCTACATTTCCCTATGACCAATACAAAGCAGACTATAATATTCTGTTTCCAGACTTCTGCATGTTTTTTTCAGCCTTTTAGATTTAATTAAATTACCAAAATTACGTAATGTTGTGTGAATAAGAGTGTAAGTGTTTCTCACCGTTTGTGCAGGCAGACGAGTTTCCAGTCAGGAGACTGAAGAGAAGAAGAAGAGGAGAAGAGGAAGAAAAGGAAGAAGAGGAAGCTGCTTCATCATGCTGGAGGGTTAAACTGCACACACTCCTCACACACTCCTCACACACACTCTGCAGCCCATCCCAATCACTTCCCATAATCTCTCACATGCGCAAATAGAAAGTCTTCTAGAGGTTTCTGCATCACTTCCTGCTTCGAGTCCTTCAGAATAAAATCCTATCCTCATTTTATTTGGTGAATTCTGCAAAACAAAACTCATCAGACTGACTGACAAAATACAAAAAGCACTGTAACACTAACACTGAATATGTGTATTATAAAAAACTACAATTCAACCACATATTCACTGCTGTAGAGCCGATGAATGGGAGTCGGAGGCGGCGTGTTGAGTATGGAACTCCACACTTTATTTTCCATTAGGTTTACAGAAGGGAAGAAATAACTTGCATACATGCTACTCAAGCTAGAATGATAACAACCACCAGTCCACTCTCTAACCGGTCCGTGGTGAACACACTATATACCACAGTGAATTATGTCCCATAATGTTCCACCACACAAGCCCCCCCAGAATTCACCCATACACAAAGTCTGTGCAGCGGGAAGGAACGACAGGCCGACCACCAGCAAAAATCGGAAGTGCCGCACGGCCAGCCAGAGTCCAAGGAGCTCCCGATCAAAAGCGCTGTACCTGCGTTCCCTGGGCGTCAGCTGGCGGCTGAAAAAGGCGAGTGGTTTCCAGGCGCCCTCCACCCTGAGTCAGCGCGGTCTTGACCTCCTTAAAAGCAACCTCAGCCTCCGCTGTCCAGTCGATCTCCTGGGCGCATAATGTGGGCGGCCCGTGCGATGAAACGGTGGTAGAAGGTCACCATCCCTAGTAACTCACTGAGCGACCGGGCCGTGTACGGGCGTGGTGGAAACGTTTCAACAGCCTCAACCTTCGCCGGCAGGGGTGTTGCCCCGCCCTTGGTGACGCGGTGCCCAAGGAAATCAATGTCAGACAGCCCGAACAGACACTTTGCAGGGTGATTATCAACCCGTGTTGGCTGAGCCTCGTGAAAAGGGCCCGGAGGTGGGACAGGTGTTCCTCCTCAGAAGTGCTGGTGACGAGTATGTCGTCCAGGTAGACGAACACAAACGGTAAGTCCCGCAGCACCGAATCAATCAGGCGCTGGAATTCTTGAGCCCAAAAGGCATCCGCAGGAACTCAAACAAACCCAAATGCCGTTATCACCACCGTTTGGGAATGTCCAGGGGATGCATGGGTACCTGGTGGTATCCACGCACTAGGTACACCTTAGAAAACAGGAGCCTACCCGCCAGGTGCGCCGAAAAGTCCTGAATGTGCGGCACCGGGTAGCGGTCGGGTGTCGTGGCGTCGTTGAGGCGGCAGTAGTCCCCACACGGGCGCCAACCACCATTAGGCTTGGGGACGATGTGCAGAGGAGACGCCCAAGGACTGTCAGACCGGCGGATGATACCCAGGCGTTCCATGGTGAGAACTCCGCCTTTGCTACTGAGAGTTTGGAAGGGTTCAACCGCCGGGCCCTGGCGTAGACTGGGGTCCCTCAGTGGTGACGTGGTGCTCCACCCCATGCTTGGTGGTGGGTGCAGAGAAGGTGGGCAGCGTCAGGTCCGGGAACTCGGTCAACAACTACTTGTCCGCACCTGTAAGTTAGCCCGACAGCCCGTTGTACGGCGCTTTGCCAAGCGTACACATAAGGGAGGAAAACGTCAAGGCATCAACCAAGCGTTTGTTTCTAACGTCCACCAGGAGCCCGTGAGCTCATAAAAAATCTGCCCCAAGGAGTGGAAAATAAATGTCTGTTGTGACGAAGTCCCAGTTGAACCGCTGCCCCCCAACACATAAACACATAGGCCTCACGCCATAAGTACAGATGGGGCTGCCATTAGCCGTCGTCAACTGCGGTCCGTGCCCCCCCCGAGCGACGTCCTCCCTCGATGCAGGAACCACGCTCTGTTGAGCGCCCGTGTCACAGAGAAACCAGCTACCCGAGACACTGTCGCTAAAGGCCCTGACACACCAAAGCAGTCACCAGAGAACACGCCGACTGTTGCGTCGCCGTGTTCTCCTGCGTCTTGGCCATGTGTCGCACTGGAACACACCGCAAAGACTTCAGCCGAGCACGTACGAACTGCGCATGCGTGAGTGGCAATAACTCTCCTTACCAGCAGGCGGCGGTAGTGTGTATTCGTCATTCAAAAGAGGCAACAAATAGCGTGTGCGTTCCATTTTCACTCTCGTCCATCGAAAAACATGTTTCGTGAGGTACTGGAGCTATCAGCCATTGGAGTGTTGCTTGTGGAAGACATTCTTAAGCAACCGGTTCGCTTCTCATGCACTGATTCGCTAGCTGAACAGCCAATCAGAGTGATTTCTTTGGCCGACTGCCTGTGGTCGACGCTCGGCCATGAAAGGCCAAATAAGGCGTGTCACGGCCGACGGTGCGGGACACACCAAATTGAGTTTGGGCGACAGGGCACGCTTCGTCGTCCGACTAACGAAAACGGCCGATTTCGGCCTGGTGTGTCAGGGCCTTAACGAAGAGAAGCCTGCTCCTGCCGCCAACGCTCAGGGCCACTACCGAGTGCCGGCCCTCTCGTTTCCCGGAGGCTTGTAGCTGCAGGGAGCGATGCACTTCTTCGCCTTGGCCCCGAACTGCACGTGGTTAAAACACTCACCCGTGTTCCCACGCCAGCCTGGAGCTGCCGCGGTCTGCTCCCCCCCAAGCCCTCCTAACCGGCAAGGGGGCACTGAGCATTGCAGCCAGCACATCTGCACCGGGTGCAGGATGCTGGGTCGCCAGGAAGAAACGGTCAGCATCCTCAGCCAGGGCGCGGGGTTCAGTAATGGTCGTGTTGGCCAGCGCCGTCTGAACCCGGGGTGGCAAGTGGCGCAGGAACGTTTCCACAAACAAAATCCGGGGATCTTCCCCCCCAGAAGATTCAGCATCTTCTCCATGAGACGGCTTGCTGTCCCCAGACCCTGAATTTCAAAAATCTGGCGAGCCCTCTCCTTAGCAGACAACGTAAATGTCTTAAGGAGAAGGGCTTTAATCGCCTCATATTAGCCCTGGCGTCAGGGATCTGTGATAAATCCGACCAACCTGGACGACGTGGAGCTCCCAGTGCCGCCACCACGTGAAAATACTTCAGGTCCTCGTCACGGACCTGACGGAAGGCAAAGTGTGCCTCCACGTGTGCGAACCATGCCGTAGCGGCATGTTCCCAAAACTCCGGCAGTTTAATATAAACATCGCTATCAGCCTTGTTCACCAAGTCTTCGGAAACTATCTCGAAAACGTCACCAGTGTAGAGCCGAGTTGGAGGCGGCGTGTTGAGTATGGAACTCCACACTTTATTTTCATTAGGTTTACAGAAGGAAGAATAACTTGCATACATGCTACTCAAGCTAGAATGATAACAACCACCAGGTGCACTCTCTAACCGGTCCGTGGTGCAACACACACTATATACCACAGTGAATTATGTCCCACCACACTGCACTGTTTCACCTGCAGCTTACTTTGTTAGCAGCAGCACTTCCGTTGTATTTCTCCACAATAAAAGCAGATTTAGTTTAGCACAAATTAAGAAGCTATTTTGTGATTTGGATCTTAATTATTTCACTGCATTGGTTACATTCCCAGTAACTTCGTGATGAGGAGGGTGCAAATCTCCCAGCATGCACTGCTCACATATTTTAAGATGAACTTCCCAAGAAGAAGTCTTCCTCCTACATTTTTTTCAAGAGTGTTAACAATGAACTACATTTTGAAAGAGTGCAGAAGACATGGACCTACCCACACACATCAAGATGGCGCCTGTGTCGGCTCGCCGCTCCCTCAGCTCTCTACCTTTAGCTATCCTGTTTTTGTTTTATGTTTGTCAGAATGTCTCTGCTCTGCTCGTTTATGATCGCCAAGCTCTCCTCCACCTCAGACCCTCACTGGAGTTGATATTGCTGCCCAAACTTACATCTGGCAACCATAAATCGTCCCCCCCCCCTCTACTGTCGAATATTCCCACCTACCTGCGCCAGTTGCCCTGCATCCTGCCTCGCCGAAAGCGCTTTCGACGACGGGGAAAGCGTGGTGGTGCACTGGTCCATCTTAAGGCATACCTGATGGCTTCTTCTGGGACTTATCCACGCCTCGGATGTCATGGCCCTCCCACTGCACGCCAAGTGAGAGATCGGTGGATTCGCCCCGTTTTTCCGGAGCTGCGGACTCTGATGGGCCCGCTGGCAGCTCCTCCTGCCCGACTGACTGCTCCCGGCCCGCGCGGCGTTCAACACGCACATCTTCGGCAAGCCCGGAGCGAAAACTTTGCATGGCTTTGCTAAATGCTAGGTCGATAGCAAACAAAACGTTCCTGCTAAACGACTTCTTCACCTCTCGTGAACTGGATTTTATGTTCCTGACGGAGACCTGGGTCCACGCTGGCGAGTACACACCGTTCTCTGAACTTCTTCCTCCTGACTGTACATTCTTCAGCTCCCCCTGTGCCACTGGCCATGGTGGGGGCATAGCATCAGTGTTTAGAGCTAGCCTCCAATGCCGATTGCTTCACCCTGTATCTAGCTATGCCAGCTTTGAGTTGCAGCTTTTTGAACTGAACCCGGCCTCGCCTATACTCTGCGCAGTCGTGTATCGTCCGCCAAAGTGTAATAAGGATTTCATAAATGACTTTTCTGACTTTCTGTCCGGGATCATGGTGAAATATGATCGTGTTTTGATCTCCGGAGACTTCAATGTCCATGTGTGTTGCGAGTCCAAACCTCTGGTTAGGGACTTTTTAAATCTCCTTGATTCTTTTGGTCTCGTTCAGTCCGTGGCTGGCCCAACACACGAAAAAGGACACACTTTGGACTTAGTATTATCGTTTGGACTGTCTGTATCTGTGGATGAAATATGTGCAGCAACGCGTATCTCAGACCATTTACCGGTTCTGTTTACAACCTCCATCCCTTCCGCAGGAGTCGAATCACGTGCCCCTGCTCGTCGTCTGCGTTCGATTAACCCCTTGACTGCCTCACAGTTCTCTGATGTTTTTAATGCTTCTCCGATCTGTAACTTAGAGGTGAACTGTGTTTTTAATGCTGATGAGCTTATCTCCATGTTTGACTCGACATGCACGTTATCACCACCGTTCAGAGCACATTTCTCTGTTAATCTCCAAAAACAGCCATAAACCTCAGGTTCTTTTTAATGTCCTCAACTCGATCATTAATCCCTGTGATGTTTCTTCTATTGTCCCATCGACTACTCTCTGTGATAAGTTTCTTACATTTTTTATTGAAAAGTATCTGCTCTTAGGCTAGCCCACACTAGTGCTACCCCAGATCCTGCTCCTTTTCTGTGCCCTGCTGTCCTCGACCACTTTGAGCCTGTATCCCTCTCTTCTCTCTCGGATGTAGTCAAGCACCTGCGGCCGACAAACTGCACCTCAGACAGCATTCCCTCTCGCCTTCTCAGAGATGTTTTTGATTCAGTTGGAGCAAGTATTTTATTACTTTTAAACACCTCTCTTAGCTCAGGATGTGTCCCAGCTGCCTTCAAACATGCCGTGGTTAAGCCACTACTTAAAAAGAAAAATCTCGACCCCTCCATTCTCGCAAATTTTAGGCCCATCTCCCAGCTACCTTTTTTATCAAAAGCCCTGGAGCGAGTAGTCTACGCCCAGCTGCAGTCTTTTTTAACCATCCATGGAATCCATGAAAAGTTTCAGTCTGGCTTCAAACCCATGCACAGCACTGAAACAGCCCTTTTAAGAGTTTTTAATGATCTGCTCCTAGCCGCCGACTCAGGTAGCCCAGCTGTCTTGGTGCTGTTAGACCTGACAGCTGCCTTTGACACTGTGGACCATAGCATCCTGCTGTCACGGCTTGAACAGTCCGCTGGCATCACAGGCTCTGCCCTTGCATGGTTCAGGTCCTACCTGACAGACCGTAGCTTCTCGGTACAGCTAGGTGCCTTCTCCTCTGCCAAAGCCCCTCTTACCTGTGGGGTTCCCCAAGGCTCGATTCTGGGCCCCATCCTTTTTCTACTGTACATACTGCCCCTAGGTTCAATTCTCACAAAACATAATATTCCCTTCCACTGCTACGCCGACGATGTACAGATCTATCTGCCTCTCAAAGCAAATGTCAAACACTCACTACAGCAGTTGATGGACTGCTTACAGAGATAAAATCCTGGCTGAGCAAAAACTTTCTCAACCTCAACGAGAGCAAGACTGAGGTCATCTTTTTTGGACCCAACCTCCAGCCTCTCCGGTTGATATTCTGGGCTCTATCAAAAAAAACATCCTCCCCTCGGTCATGAACCTTGGAGTGACCTTCACTAGCACTTTTAAATTCGACAAGCAGGTCAGCACCGTAGTAAAATCCTGCTTTTTTAAAATAAGACTATTGGCCAAAACCAAGTCGTATTTATCTTTTAATGACTTAGAAAGGGTTATTAACGCCTTTGTAACCTCGAGACTGGACTATTGTAACGCTCTGTATGTGGGTATGGACCAGGCCTCAATTAAACGCTACAGCTAGTCCAAAACGCTGCTGCACGTTTGCTGACTGGCCACAAAAAGCGTGACCACATCACCCCTATTCTGGCCTCACTACACTGGCTTCCAGTTCGGTTCAGAATTGATTTTAAAATCCTTTTATTTGTTTTTAAAGCACTAAATGGGCTGGCTCCGGCCTATATAGCTGAACTCCTCCAGCGCTACACCCCAGCCAGAGCTTTAAGGTCTGCTGACCAGCTGCTGCTGGTAGTGCCCAAGACCAGGCTAAAACCCGAGGGCACCGAGCCTTCGCAGCAGCTGGCCCTAGGCTCTGGAACACTCTGCCCCTCCATGTGAGGTCGGCCCAGACCCTAGGGGTTTTTAAATCTAACTAAAAACACACTTCTTCTCTCTGGCTTTCTAGTTAGAGCGGAGCACGACTCCTGACTTTTTGTGTTTATTTTTATTTTGTTTTTAGATATATCTGTTGTAATTTATTGTCGTTTATTGTGATTGTAGTAATGTGTTTTTATTACATGTACAGCACTTTGGCTCGACCAAAAATCGCTTTTAAATGTGCTATATAAATAAAACCTGATTGATTTGATTTGATTTGACACATCCCCACTAGGGTTGCAAAGGGGCGGAACATTTCCGGAAAGTTTCCATGGGAAGTTAAGCTGGGGAATTTTG
This sequence comes from Trematomus loennbergii, assembly GCA_012861695.1. Taxonomy (NCBI): domain Eukaryota; kingdom Metazoa; phylum Chordata; class Actinopteri; order Perciformes; family Nototheniidae; genus Trematomus; species Trematomus loennbergii. The sequence goes on along the minus strand of JAAOOA010002369.1, from coordinate 34,421 downwards.
GAAATATTCGATGCAAAATTAAACAAAAAACATGACATTTCAACAGATTTTTTAAATTTTTTAAGTAGAACATAACAAGTTTTAATTATTTTATTGAACAATTATTTGTGTCATTGAAGAACGAAAACAGGAATGTTGAGTTAAATATTACTCATCCCCCCAACCCCACTCATTAAAAAATGAACAAAAATGCACCCCCATCCAAAAATCCCACAAAGTCCCATTCAAATGTTAATGAAAAGATGTGGCTTAATTTGTCTTGTGCTTTGGGCTCAAAAGTGTGATCCAGTCTTCTCAAAATCATCTGTGCATGTGATGGAGGAATGCACAGTGCCTGTAGGGGTGTGGTCTCAATAGCCATGCAGTAAGCAGTGTGCTATGGCATGGATATTCAAGTGCACTTGAATGGCATCTGTTTGTTTTAGTCAAGATTATGCTAAAATATACTTTCCCCAACTATATTTAAGTTCCCTATGAAGAGCCAACCTTCAATTTTGAAAATTCCAGTTTATTCCCATAAATTCCCATGGAAAGTTTCCATCTTTGAAAATTCCCGGAATTTGCAACCCTAATCCCCCCCCCCCCCCACACACACACACACACACACACACACACACACACAACACACACACACACACACACACACACACAACACACACACACACACACAAACACACACACACACACACACACACACACTGCAGTAATGATGCCAAATGGCTACCAGCCAACACCACTACGAACATCTCCAAAATCAACAGAGACTTGAAATGTTTATTTACAAAGAATGTGTTCAACAGTGACTTTGTTTAAATCCTGTCATACCATTATTATGGAGGAAGTGAAAGTTAGATTAAGTAAATAAGGAAGATTAAAACTGGTTCTTACTCCTTCCTTACGGTGACTTCAGCCTGTTGAATAAGAACAGAGTAACAGAGGAGCAGCCATCCAGCAATCTACCGCTGATAACATAAAGAAACATGTACACTACATTTAGAAAGTGTACTGATGTTAATGTGAAATCAGGATAAAACCATGTACTAATATATCTTAAAATATTGTAAAACAAATATTTTGTATGAGAAGTCATGTGAGGGGAAAACCTGAATTACAAAAATGAATGCTGATAAATAATGTCAATTTAGATTTTTTCTTTATCTTATTTAGTTTTATTAATTCTCAATTATATTTCTCTTAATGTATTATCTTTATCTACTTTCACTCAGTCATAAATATATCATCTTTTTCAGCAGTATCTGTTAAACAACGTGTTTACAGATATGTTTCACCTCTCTTAAGTTTCCTGTCATCTCTCTACCAAAGTCGTAAAATGCTCACAAATAATAAGTATAAAAACTTTCGTTAAAGTGCATCTATGAAACCCATGTGAAAATATATAATTAAATATCAGTCCCAACACACAGATTGACTTGTTTCAGGTTTTATTCAAACATTTGGATATAAATGGTACAGTTTAAATGACAGCATAGAAACCCTGCAGAGCATCAGAGAACATAATAAAGGAGCTTTCAGATAAAAACAGTTCAAGCCTCACAGTAACAGCAGAGGCCTGTACTACGAAGCTGGATTTTCGCTTAGCCGGCTAAATTCAGGGAAATCTCGGGCTTTCCGGTCCTACGACGTGGTTCTCTTTTTAGCAGGCTAGATTTCCATGGTAACTTATGCTGAGCGGCAAACCTGCTCCGGAGCAGGTTAGGTGGCAGGCTAAGAGATCAACTCAGTGAAAGCACTGCCTGCTGACCAATCAGAGCTCCGTGTGCGGAGTTTTAAGCGATCAATTCATATGACAGGAGGAGAAAGGAAATACAGTTTAAACTGCCGTTGCAGGAAAGACGACGGCCAAAATCAACTGACTGTGTGAACGTGAAAATTAATAGAATATCCCTCCCATCTTCAGAGCAATCTGACTATTATAACATTAGCGTTAAGAAAGCTTACTTAAATATCTGCCACGACATAAGTAACCGGATCAGAGTAACATTAAGTACAGTCCGCGGCACTGTGAGTGCAGACGTAGATGTGTCCCATTATCATTCATATCATATCACATCATATGTATCATATATTTCCTTATTTGAGTCAGCTTCTTGAGCCGTATCTGGCCGTGCAACACTCACAGTGTCACATACTGTATGCAGAAGTATTTTAAGCAACACCTCCTAATAAAGTCAGATCCACTCGTGTCTTGGACGGGGCAGTGATTTCATAAACCTGTTAATGTACGCATTCAAACACTTTTTCTTTTACCAGCTGTATTCACCTTGCAGGTGCAGCTATGTGGCTTTTATCCTGGTAAAGTGTTTAAGTCATGGATGTTTAAAGTTTAACTTCCTCATATTTGACTAATATTAAAGTTCACTTTTCATTCAGGAAGTATGACGCTGCGCTTCAGTACGCTTCTCCGTGTTTGAGATTGGTCGAATGCTCCAAATACCACCCCTTTCATGTGAACGCGCACCTAACTAGATAGGACACGGCTGGCTTGAGCGATCCACTGATATCCAGCGTCGTAGTACAGTTTAGCGCCAGCGCGTATGTTTTGGATTGGCCAACGGCTAACTCCAACATATCCAGGTTAAGTTGAACCAGCTTCGTAGTACAGGCCTCAGGTCATCATTCAGATGATACACTTTGGATTAACACTTAACAACATCACAAACAACAAGCTCGTAACAAACAATGTCAATACAAATATATAAAAATATATAAAATAAGTCACATTATATTCCAGCTTCAGAGTAAATTTCTTTACAGCAGCTTCAGATCAGAGAGTTTCTGTTAATGCCGTCTCTACATCCTTTAAGAACTACAAGCAGCAGGAGAGCATCTGTTAAAGGACTACAACTAGGAGCTGTTAATGCGTCCCTCATTCATCCTTCTCTCTCTGAAGGACAGGAGCTGAGGACTAACTGACAGCATGCAGGTGTTTCACAGCTGAGGATCAGAAGCATTAAGTTGCTCTATACAGGATTACATGATTTGATGCAACCAATTAACAATAATTTACACAAAAAACTACTGAAAGTTTTTTATTTTTAGATTATATGAATGACATTAAGTTACTTAATCCTCTTTATGACATGGTCCATTTAAATTCTTGTACATTTTATTATTTGTTTTTTATTACTAATATCCAGCTTTTCGATCTCATCATTTCCATCAGTTTCTCTATAGCTTCATGTTGGACGTGCAGCAATTAAGTGCAACACAGTGAAAGTTTAAGGAGATCAAGGCATTTCAAGTGTGTTTATTTCTTAAAGTAGACACAAAATATCAACATTTAACACAAACTATACTTAAATTCTCTCTTCTCAGTTCATCCGTTAAAAAGCATTTTTTTAAATGAAATGACTGTAATCAAATTTCCCTTTTTAACTTGGTCCAATTCATTTACTTTTATTATTTTATTACTAAAATCCTGCTTTGCCATCTCATCATTTCCATCAGTTCCATACATTTCTCTTGAGCTTCATCCTATTCATTAAAAAACTGTATAATAAAAATGAAATGCCTGTGTTAACTATAATGAATCAATTCACGTTGATGGGCAAAGGTAAGGTGCAAAACAATCATTAAATACAAAAATGTTGAGGGTTTCTTTTGTTAAAGCAGAACTCCAAATATCAGAGTTCAACACAAACCATTAATTTAATTTTCTCTTCAAAGAATGACTCATTATTAAATCTGTCAGGAAACTTCCTCTCTCTGTTTTCTCCTCCTTAATACCTTTTTGAGTTTTACATTTATTTCTGTTTGTTTAAAATGTACAGGGGTTACTTATAGTTTACCCGTGAACCAAGTCTTCCTGTTAACCTCAAACTCATCAGAACCCTAACCCAGCTCTGAAATAAATCAGGAGCAGATCAAATGTCCTCCCATATCACACAGTACAGTGTAAACACACAGTAAACACACACACTTCAGCACAGGTGAGGCTGGTCACCTTCATGGTACGGATGATCTGAAATCATTGGACCTGCTGAAGAATCAGCAGCAGGCGTGTTTCTCTCTTCATTCTTTTAAGCCTTTCCATCTCATCTGCAGAAAGGAAAACACAATGATATTCAGGAAGATCCTGACTGCATGCTACTCAGGGTGAAAATACCAGCAGAATACTTCATGATGGAGACAATAAAACTACGGTCAAGATTCAACATATAGAAATACAAAGAATCTGTTGGATATGTTGATATCAAACTTACTGTTAAGATGATTTAGTTTGATGTATACAGCGACACCACCAACAACTACAATAATGCCGAGAACTGCAGAGAGAACAATCCATCCAATGGGGGACCCTGAATCTGAAGACAAAAAGTAAATACAACTCGGAAAGTGAGTGGATATAGTTCACATTAGATTGAGGCTCACAGTCTGAACAACTAAAGCTGAGCTCTCCTTTGTCCACCAGACAGTCGTACCCCACAGGCCAGAAGACTGTGAAACTCCTGAGCTCTGTGACGTGCATTTACTTACTTATGTATAGAACACACACATCTGTTTACATCCTATTCTTATCTTATCTAACTATATTTGACATGTAGACATCATTTACAAAATGTTGCTTTTGACACCATTTGAATTCTTGTATGTAATAAGTATGTTGTACGGTGCACTGTAGGTAGAGCGATCATCACTACCAAAACTACGCTGTCGCTGTTGTGAATATGACGATAAAGCACTTGAATCCTTTACATGTCAGAGGGCAATATATTCAGTGTTTGACTGCATCTGTCTGAGAGATGAAGTCCCTTTGATCTGACACATTGAAACATCATCTTATAACATGTGATGCTAGTTTGCTGATTGTCTAATGACTAAAGTTTACTGTGAGTGTTTCTCCAGAGAGGTTCTGCTCCTCCTCCTGAAGAAGGTCCTCCTCCCTGACTGCAGCTCAGTGAAGAGCAGATTCACATCCTGATGTTTCTCCAGAGGGGAACTCACTCTGGGTTTATGCAGCAGAGCCTCCAACACAAAGACACTTCCACTCATTCAGAAAAACTCTAGAAAGAACATGTAGATCTGCTCTGAGGACACGTGGACTCACTGAGGGAAACACTCAGGGCTCTACACACATTCACAAAGAATCAAGTCTAACACAGCTATAGTTTTCATAGCTTGTGAAATATCAGAGGGAACACTGAACGAAATACTGACTTTATTTATTCATAATGTTTCCTCCAACCATCTGAAACTGACTGATGGTTAGACCCTGATGAGACCCTCGTGGTGCTGGATCTGATTGATGAGCATCTGGACTCAAACCACGCTCTCTGATGTCATGTATCTGACAGCAGCTGATACTCAGATCAGATCCTCAGCTTGTGTTGATGTTGGAGTCGAGCTGCACGACACGTCTCCATGTCTCCTGTCCTCAAAGTCTCCCTGTGTTTAAAGCCAGTGGAACTCTGAGAGAAAGTGAACGTGGTCTTCATGTTTCATCTCAGCTGTAGAACGTCTCAGTGATCAATGACTAACATGTTTCTAAGAACGCTGAATTCAGACTGAACTCAGAGTTCCTGTTTGTCTCCATTTGGTCTGAGAGGGGAGCTGTTGGAGGGGTTTGCAGTGTGTGTGTGTGTGTGTGTGTGTGTGTGTCTGTGTGTGTGTGTAACCCTAACCCTATGTCACTGATCTCAGTATTCACTACAAACTGCAGCTCTTTATTATCTCAGCCTCTCTCAGTCTTCCTCTCATCTCTTTCATGAAGAGGAGGCTCAGAGTTTCATATTAAACTTTCCACTCAGATTGAAACCATTTAAAACATTTAAAATATATTAAATGACACAAAAAGAGAATAGGGAGAATCTCACCACTGAGAGACACGTAGATGTGTGCAGGTTTACTCTTGATCTCCTCCTGTGAAGCTACACAGCTGTAGTTGTCTGTTTTGGTGACAGTAGTTTGGAGGATCACGTCGTAGCTGCCTCCTCTCCTGAGACTGAGGCTCTGCAGCAGGGACCATGTTTCCAGAACTGTCCGTCCACTGGAGGAGAGGTTTAGGGAAAGCTCCATTAACTTCACATTGAAGCAGCGCACGGTCCTTTGTTTCTTCAAGAATTGTGACAGAGGGTTTTGAAGCTGCACCTGGGAACATGTTAGAAACAACAGATGATAAACAGCTTTATAAATGAAATATTTAGATGTTTGCTCATCTCTTTCTTGAAAATGGTTATTAGATCGTGTTTAAGATGAAATAAAAACACATGAAGCCCTGACAATATAAATCTCAATTTCCCATCCCATCATTATCTGATACTTCAAACAATCTAACTAAAGTTTGGTAACTATTAAGTTCATTCTGAGTTTCCTCCTCTGCTAGCTTGTGCCCTTAGCACATCTGCCTTCTGATTGGCTGTGCCTTGAAATGTCAGCAGTAAAAAGGTCAAAGTTGAACTCATTAAATGCTGTGCTGAAAATATTGTGTTCACCTGCATCCATGTTCGATATTATAGTTGATACAGTCGTATACGTGTGTCTGATATTCCAGGTTGAGTTTATCACACATCTCTCAGTCAGGAGATGATGCTCTTGTTAAACATTATGTATATCATTCAGGCAGTTGACTGGAGTGGTGCTGGACTGTGATTATATATAGAGCGATGTAATCCAGTACAACACCACCACTAACATGATCAATAATAACCATGTAATGTTATCATTAGTCAACAAACCCTGTGTGACAGTGAAGAGGAGAAGAAAACCACATCTGGGCACTACATTTAGTTTTAGCAGAGATGATGTGGAATATTTATATATATTTTCTTTACCAAAGGGTGCCGGTTCACGTCCCGATCAAACCAAATACGGAGTGTGTCTTGTACCTGGAGAGGTGCCCATTGTCTGTGTGCTCAAGTGTATTAACCAGTGTGTGTAACGTGAGGGAAAAAGTAATTCCTCCGTTGGGGATTCATAAAGTTTATCTTCTTCTTTATTATTATTATTATGTGTCATGCTTCAAAACTTCTGAATGTTCATGATGGAGAAGTTTGGCCCTCTAACTCTTGTATGCAACATGTGAGATGAGACTGCACATCATATTCAGCTCAGTCATGTGTACGTTCATGTATAATCACAGCTGTAGAAAGTCACCATGATTAATGACTAACATGATTCTAAAAGTACATTCAAAGTGACACAGAGTGAAATGTGTTTCCATTTGTTCTGTGAATGTAGAGTGACTTCACATCACGTACAGCAAATATTATATTAGTGTATAATAGTTAATGTAAACGCTACTTAAAGGGAATTAATTTAGTTTAGTATGAACACACATTAAACATGTTTACAAAAACAAATAACACATAAGCAATTTCAATGATATCTCACCATTTAGAAGCACATAGATGTGTGCAGGTGTAGTCTGATGGTAGATCTCCTCCTGTGTAGCTACACACTGGTAACGGTCTGTCTTGGTGACAGTAGTGTTGAGGATCACGCTGTAGCGATCTCCTGTTTTAGAGACTGAGGCTCCTCAGCAGGGAGGATGTTTCCAGAACTGTTCCTCCACTCCACTTTAGGTTTTGGAAAAGCTCCGTAACTTCACACTGCAGCAGAGACCAGTCCTTTGTGTGATCAAGAATTGTGACGAGGGTTTTGGTGATGCGCCTGTGTAGACAGAGTGCACTTTAACTTATAAAAGCAATAAGAAGAAGAAATACTAAAAATGTTATTGTTCACAGACTATAAAATCACTGTTGTGCAATATATTCTATGTAACAATGCTATTACTGGCTGCTACTTCCTTTTTGCCCCTCCCAATACTGCACTACAAAGTTGTAAAATAATATGGTATAATACTTTCCATCATTTGGCAGCTTTCTCAATACTTCTATTTGTTCTAATTCATATTTGTTATTGCTGCTACTTATCTGTTCTGATTTGAATGTGTACTTATTTTATTTGTATTTAATGAATGTGTGATGCTGCTCTAAATTCCCCTCTGATGGAAGAATAAAGCTGCCAGGAATATGAAATCATGTAAAAGATGATTCAGGACTTTTTCTTCATCTGAATGTATTTTTCTTGACATTACAAACATTGATCCCTATCAATAGTTATACACATATAACAACAAGTGGATACTGACTAGTATCACAGTAGTAAACAGCCCTCACATAAATAGTGTAAACATTAAAACACATAAAACCTACAGGTGCTTTAAACACAGAGGAATAATCTCCATGTGTCAACACAGGGAGGAGTGAAGTGATTTTGAATATCAGACTTGAGAGGTAGAGAGCGATGTCGTAAAAATCCAGACTCACCTGGGATGGTTCTGACAGTTAACGTTATAAAGCGCGGAGGTTGCAGACGACCCGAGATGTACGTGTAAAAAAGAATAAATAAATAAACTACATAATGTCATATTACCGTATAAGTCATAACAAACAAATGATACCTTGTTTGAAAGCTAAAATGTTCATCTTTTCAACGAATGTAACTGCGTAATTACAGAGTTAAGGACAGTTAAACGGTCGCGTTTTACTTTACGGCAGTAAACCGTTAGCTACTTACCTGCTATTCAATCTAGTCGTGGTTCAAATGGGTTTAAAGCTCCAAAAACACACATTTATAGACAAAAGCGGTCTCGTTTTAAAGAAGAAAAGTAAACTGATTAAATGTACCTTGTTTAAGTGTAAGCGGCAGTCAAAAATATGGTGAATAAAAGTCATTTGTGTCCCTCGTTTAGTTTTAGCTCCGCTCGTCAAACTTTCAAAACAACTTTATTTCTGTCAATTTAAAGTATTGACAACATATTTAACCAATGATGTTCGGTATCTCTGAAATCAGTTAACGCCCCCGAACAAAATGAACCAATCGGCATCTTTCTACGAACTAAAGTGACGTCATTAACAGCCCTTTAACTCAACCAGCCAATCACAGGCGAGCTCCTTGACGTGCGCGCAATGTGTTTCTTATTGACAGCTACTTCCATCCAATGGTAAGCCAGCATTCTGAAAACTAGGTGAGTTTGTAGCCAATTATATTACCTGTTTGAGCATATATGGAAGTGAATGTATCTGGACTGTCTGTGGCGGTAGGAGACCCACATAACAGAGAAACTTTACTTATATGTTCATGGAGGCAGGATTTAATGATAATAAATATATAATATATAATAAAATCTTAAAAACTCATTTTATGGTTAGATCTAACACTTAAGGACACTTTTTCATAATTAAAGAGACTTGTTATCATTGTTTGGTAACTTTTAATAAGTTTAACAGAGCTATAGAGTCCTCTGCTGGAGGTGATCTGTACTGCACTTTCTAAAATATCTCAGAGCCACTTCTCTCAATCAACTTCAAATTTTGTACAGACATTAAAGACAAGTTAAGGTAAATATCCTGTAAATATCAGCCTGATGGCTCTTAATATGACTGATTTACTGTATTTAAAGTATGAAATAAAAGGAGAATAACAAATAATGTCTTAGTTTTTCCATTAATACCCTTCATGCACAACCTGTGTTAGTGCTACAAGGAAGACGAACACACTGCATGAAAGTTTAGGGATTAATTAACAATGAGGCAATGGATATATTTCAATACCTCATGACCTTGTTAATAATAAGAGGTTCAAATTGGAGCATATAAAGAGGCATACATGTGCATAACTGTGATAAGCCTCAAGAGGTTAAGATAGGATCTGAAAGGCAAAAAAAACAGGAGTGTGTTACATTCTTGGATGATATTATCAGCTGTCCTCAAAACGTTATACAAAAAATATGTACTATCTTAATCTTAAAAAGGAGCACCAGTCTCAGATGTTTGTGTCAGTCCTTACAGAAAATAGTGTCTGCTGGACCATGAGAACATTTCCCACTAATATGGCTGATGGTTATCCAACAGTGTGTCTGTTTATTTAACAGGGCAGAGCATATGCACATTGTCTCACAGGAGAATGAATGCTGCAGGTGAGACTTGTACATGAGATTTGTTTATTTCTGTATATAAGAAGGCTTATTTGCTGTTTTATGAGAATACTCACCAACAACGAGCTCAATGCAGAATAATTCACGAGGCTGTAGATGTGGAAAAACGCAGGTGTAACTCCACTGTCGATCACCTTCGTCTTCCTGATGAAGATGGAGGCGTTTCCGTGCTTCAGTTCATTTGAAAATGTGAGACTCGTCCTCTAAACTGCTCACTCTGACCTGCTTTAATACCATCATATTGAACACCAGAATCGTACATGAAGACTTCGTGCAGAGTTTCTCCTCCCTGACCGACCTTCTTCAGTCAAACAGTGTATTTTGGAGGTTTTCTCTGGTGCTGGGGGAGCAGGGTAAAATAACATCTGTCCTTCTGTGGAGATCACTTTGCTGTCAGCTGGAAGATACAAACATGTGTTACCCAGTGTGTTCACCTGCGCACACACACACACACACACACACACACACACACACCACACCACACACACACACACACACACACACAACACACACACACACACACACACACACACACACACACACACACCACACACACACACACACACACACACACACACACACACACCAGTTTATGTCATCATTAGACGCCTTTAGCTTAGCGTGTTGATTTAAAGGTCACCTATCATGCTATTTCTAGGCAATAGCATAGGTATCAGATATATAAACAAATATAAAAAACATGTCTATGAAGTGTTTTGCTCAAAATACCAAACAGATCACCCATTCTAGCCATGCCTCATATCCCTCTATTTCACTTCCTGTTTCAAAAGTGCTGATTATGAATAAAGCTTTAAAAAAACTAAATGCTGCCGTGATGAAACGCCATATCATGGATTATTAAGGATTCTTTCTGAAACAGTATGGAGCTCAAAGGCTTTCCTCTTGCCGGTTATACCACAAGGTGAGTTCCTTTTTATTTCCTGCTTCTTCACACACATGCTCTCCAGTACAGGTTAGCTCTGAGTGTTAGCGATGCTAATGTAAACACCGACCATATTACGTCCAAAACAGTCGGGCATTGTTTCTGATAGCAACGTTTCTGATAGGGCCGTGGGTCCACATTTCAGATATTACGTCATATCGGACGCAAATCTGGATCAGCTCCGTTGTAGCCCCGTTTTAGAGATTTGGGTACGGAGGAAAAGAGAGGTTTTATTTTCTGACGCTGCGTGAGTTCCCTGGCACACCGGGGACACATGTTGATGTATAAAATACATCAAAAAGTGCATTTTGCATGATAGGTCCCCTTTAAGTAAAATCAGAGCAGGTTAAAAACATTTCAAAATGTTTTTCCAAGCCTCTAGTTAACACCTGAACCTGGGAAAAAAATAATATTAACTGTACATGACTTAGAAATGTGAACAATAGTTTTATATTTTTTAATGAAGACTTATTTTTCATTTGTCTTCATAGCATACTCTGATATCATATTTATGATTTCTTTGCTCTCTGTCTCATTTAACAGAAATGATATTACATTGAATCCTATTGGAGGACAAGAACACTGAATCTCAGCTGAATACTTATTTATTTTATAAAGATCCATACATGTTTTTTGTGTAAAAGACATCCCTTAATGTGTTTTATGAGAGCACTATATAAAGGCCTATTACATATGATTATTGCTTAGACTGAAAAGAAGCGCTCCATTTCTTCATAGGCTTTCTACTGATGATGCATTACTTTAGATATTGTTCTACATTTCCCTATGACCAATAAAAAGGACACTAATATATTCTGTGTCCAGACTTCTGCATGTTTTTTCAGCCTTTTAGATGCAATTAAATTACCAAAATGACGTAATGTTGTGTGAATGAGAGTGTAAGTGTTCTCACCGTTTGTGCAGGCAGACGAGTTTCCAGTCAAGAGACTGAAGAGAAGAAGAAGAGGAAGAAGAGGAAGAAAAGGAAGAAGAGGAAGCTGCTTCATCATGCTGGAGGGTAAACTGCACACACTCCTCACACACTCCTCACACACACTCCAGCCCATCCCAATCACTTCCATAATCTCTCACATGCGCAAAATAGAAAGTCTTCTAGAGGTTTCTGCATCACTTCCTGCTTCGAGTCCTTCAGAATAAAAGCCCCGTCCTCATTTTATTTGGTGAATTCTGCAAAACAAAAACGTATCAGACTGACTGACAACATACAAAAAGCACTGTAACACTAACACTGAATATGTGTATTATATAAAAAACTACAATTCAACCACATATTCACTGCTGAGCCGATGAATGGGAGTCGGAGCGGCGTGTTGAGTATGGAAACACTCCCACTTTTTTTCCATTAGGTTTACAGAAGGGAAGAATAACTTGCATACATGCTACTCAAGCTAGAATGATAACAACCACCAGGTACACTCTCTAACCGGTCCGTGGTGAAACACACTATATACCACAGTGAATTATGTCCCGTAATGTTCCACCACACAAGCCCCCCAGAATTCACCCATACACAAAGTCTGTGCGGCGGGGAGGAACGACAGGCCGACCACCACGACTCGGGAGAACGGGAGCCGGGGAGGCGACCTCTGCAGGGGCGGCCGCTTGGAGAGGTGGGACCGGAACGCAGGCCCAATTCGGTGACAGGGGTCAAGGCCGGGGGGCGGCCCCGTCGCGGAGGCCGTGCCAGCACCACCGGCTGGTCCAAATCCAGGTGAGCAGCCTTAACCCGGTTCACCGAGACGTGCTCGGCCTTGCCACCCAGGTCGACCACCAAGTGCTTGCCCCCGTGTTCCAAGACCCGGAAAGGCCCATCGTAAGGGGGCTGCAGGGGGCTGCAGGGGCCCTCTGTGAGCGTCGTAGCGGATGAACACGTGCTCCGCCGAGCGAAGCCCACGGGAACCCGGGACACCCGAGTGCCGTGCTGAGCAGTGGGAATCGGAGCAAAGGCCTTAGCGGTGTCCTGCAGGAAAGCTCGCTGGGCCGTCGACCATCTCAGCCGCGGAGCACTGCAGATCCTCCTTAGGCGCGGCCTCAGGCCCAGCATAACCCAAGGCAGCTTGTCGACCCAATTACCGTCCGTCAGGCCAGCCCTGAGGGCCACCTTCATGGAGCGATGGAAATGCTCGCATTTCTCCGGCCACGGCGTTCCAGAGCTCGGACGTGAACTGCGAACCACGGTCTGAGGAAATGTCTGAAGGGGTGCCGAAACGACACACGCATGTCGCAATGAAGGCCCGGGCTCTGTCATCCGCCGCTGTCGACGTGAGTGGGACCGCCTCCAGCCAACGGGTCGTCCTGTCCATCATAGTTAGGAGGTAGGAAAACCCCTGGGAGGTGGGTAACGGACCAACCAGATTGATGTTGACGTGGTCAAACGTCCTCTCAGGCACCAGGAATCGCTCCAGGGGGGCCTTCGTGTGGCGGTGCACCTTAGCACGCTGGCAAGCCACGCACGTGCCGGCCCAAGCCTCAAGTCCTTTTTGAGCCCCCGCCAGACGAACTTCGCGGCCACCATCCGCACCGAAGGTTTACCGCCGGGGTGCGTCAGGTCGTGCACCGCCTCAAACATGGAGCGCCTCCAGCTGGTGGGAACGACTGGACACGGCTGGCCTGTGGATACGTCACACAGGAGAGTAACGCCCGCGTCGCCGAAAACCACATCCTCCAGGCGCAGCCCCACGTCAGCCCCCTTCAGGGCCTGGACGCTGGGGTCTGTGACCTGGTCCGCCGCCATGCGGGTATAGTCGAGGCCCAACTGGACGGCCCCGATGACGACCCTGGAGAGGCAATCTGTGACCAGGTTTGACTTGCCAGCCACGTGCTGGATGTCCGTGGTGAACTCCGAGATGTAGGAAAGCTGTCGTTGCTGGCGAGCAGACCAAGGCTCCGCCACCTTGGACATGGCGAACCGTGAGCGGCTTGTGGTCAACGAACGCCGTAAATTCACGGCCTTCCAGCAAAAATTGGAAGTGCCGCCCGGCCAGCCAGAGTCCAAGGAGCTCCCGGTCAAAAGCGATGTACCTGCGTTCCCTGGGCGTCAGCTGGCGGCTGAAAAACGCGAGTGGTTGCCAGGTGCCCTCCACCCACTGCTCATGCACCGCACTGACGGTGTAGTCCGATGCGTCTGTGGTAATGGAGATGGGGGCCGTGGGTGACGGATGCGCCAACAGGGCCGCCTGAGCCAGCGCGGTCTTGACCTCCTTAAAGGCAACCTCAGCCTCCGCCGTCCAGTCGCCCTTACGCAAAGAAAATATATTTCCCCATATATTAACTGTCAATATATTGCATTATTTAGTTTTCTGATTTACTGGTTAATTGAAAAGATTTAATAAAGGAAAATCTTGCTGTTGGCTACACCAAGTGATACTGATTAATAATCAACATGAAAAACATATTTATTCATATCTACAAAATATATTGAAATATATTGAAGATATATAGAATAATATATTGTGTTAATATATTGTAATATATGTGATAATACATCAGTAATTGCCGCTTTCCATATATTGAGTAATATATGTAAATTATATAATATATTGGTTGTGAACATACATTTACTATATATTAACATTTATATGGGGACATGTATGTACTATATATATATTCAGATTTATAAAAGACCATGTACGTACCATATATTCTGAACATGAGTGCAATATATGTTCACAATGAGGAGAAATGCATGTTCTGATAAAAAAAATCTTTCATTTCATTTCAAACCTTTATTTATGCAGGTGAATCCCATTGAGATCATTGATCTCTTTTTCAAGGGTGACCTGCTGCAAGTAGGTTCCACATGAATACATATAAACATAACAGAAAAACAAAAAAGGACATCATACAGCATATTTACAGTGACTACAGTTTACATAGCTAGTAACATTTACAGGTTCCAACAGTTTCCGATTGGATAGCATCTATCCTTGCTTTAAAAACATTTAGTGGAACCAAATTGCTCAGACTGTTCCAAGTTAGCGGAGCTGCGCATCTAAATGCTATCTTCCCTAAGACAGTCCTAGCAGTTGGCACATTTAATAAAACCACAGCATTCGATCTCAGGCAGTAGCCACTTACAATTCGCCGTGAGATCAGGGAGCAGATGTAGGAAGGAAGTTTCCCTAACATGGCTTTGTATATAAAAATGTACCAGTGACTGAGCCTCCGTACAGTTAGTGAAGGCAAACCTGCCCTTGCATACAGGGTACAGTGATGGGTTAATACTTTACAGTTTGTCACAAATCTCAGTGCACTGTGATAGGCGGCATCTAACTTGACCAGGCAATGGCAGGTGCATTCATATAGATCAGATCACCATAGTCCAGTACAGGTAAAAAGGTCACAGTGACTAGCCTTTTTCTGGCCTCAAGTGAGAAACAGGACTTGTTCCTGAAAAAGAAACCTAGCATTAAAGTTTAAAAGTGAGACAATCATCAAGCCAGATACCAAGGTATTTGTAACAGGTAACCACTTCAAGTTTTATTCCTTGCGTAATTACAATATCTAAAACAGGCTCTGGTGTCTTTTTAGCTTTTGAAAAGAGCATTACCTTGGTTTTATCAACATTTAAAAGAAGCTTAAGCGCTGAGAGCTGAGTCTGAATAATGAGAAGCTTAATTTGTTTTTTTCTATCAATGTGTAACAGTTATCAAAATACTCATTAAAAGAAGGACAAGGAAAGAATAAAAGAAAAGGCCTATAAACAACACATTATGTAATGACTCAAGAACATTTTATGTAATTATGTAATAAAACCCACATTTTGTAATAATCTGCTGCATTCTGTAACAGCCTGAACGCAATATAAAATAATTCCCTGCATTTTGTAATAAATTATTACATTTTGCAATGGTTATTACAAAATGCGTGAGTTGCCCTTTTAAAAAACTGTAATATTCATTATGTAACCATAACCAAACTGTAAATATATCCCAAAATTGATGTTGATATACATGTTGGCTAATGAATATGGTAACACTTGATCTAGTTTTGGCCAATGAAAGATATTCTACTGAAATATTTTTAAATTATGAGTAAGGATGATTCATGGTTGAATAAATAAATAAACAGTTGTAATGTTATTGTTTGCAACTCATTTTGTAATAACCACAGCAATATGTAATAATATATTTCAAAATGTGGCGACATGTATTACATATTTGCATTGAACTTGTTTACTACATAATGGGCAAATTATTACAAAAGGAGGTGTTATTACATAATGAAGGGAAAATGTATTACATTTTGTATAGGTATAGTTAATAAATGATGCATTGTTATTTCATACAGGGCCAAAGAGCAGTCTGTTTATCCTATTTAACAATCTTGTTTTTTGTTTCACCTGGTGACAACTTTAAACATGAGCTGATCACTCATTAAAACAAGGTCCGGAACAGGGCCAAAAAAACAGTCTTGTACCCTATTTGATCGTCAATCTTGTTTTTTTCGTGCCTTTACTCACAAATTCTTGTGTTAATGGATGTTCTTATATCTGATGTCTTGGTCCCTGGATGGTGGTTTACTACAGCATCTGTGGAACAGAACAATTACAAATAATTAGAAGTTCACAAAAGACAGCAGGAATTATAACAATATCCATAATATCTATATTAAAGCATGGGCTGGCTTGGTGAATAATGTGGGAATACAAATAGTGGAAGAATAGGCTTTGTACATTTTCGTCTGAGTGTGGCGCTACTGGTTGGTATATTTTATGGAATTTGGACCAAGCATCTGCATCTGTAACAGTTCTGTTTAAAACTTTTTTAAATGTAATTGCATTCATCTTTAAAGGTGGGGTAGGTAAGTTTGAGAAACCGGCTCGAGATACACTTTTTGTTATATTCCATGGAATGCTCTTAACATCCCGATAGCAATGAATATCTGAAGTGCTTTGACAAAAATCCATAAAAAATATCATCTGTGGAAGCCGTGGTACTGTAAAAAGCACACCAATCATTTTAGCCGGCCCGGCTGAAATGACTGGATGGCCTACCTGCCTGTCAGCCTTCCATCTGTGCACAAACTTATCTCGTGCCCTCATTGGTCATGTGCGCGTTCGTGTGTGTTGGAGGAGGGGCTCTGTAAGGAAGTGGCAGATTTTTTCCGGCTGTGTATTTTCAAATTCTAGCGCACTCGAGCTGGTTTCTCCAAAATTACCTACCCCACCTTTAAAAGACTACTTTTATTGAATGAGAGTTTTACCTAGCACAATGAGCCTGGGGTGGTGGGAAGGGAGAACTGGCCTCGGCATCGGCAGGAGTGGTAGTCGCCTATGAGTATTAGAATTTAGATTAACAAAGGCATAGAAAAACCCTGAAATATGTACTGACACAAAGCTACAACCCTCGATTTTGTAAGTAGTAGTAGTAAATACATACGTATATACAATATACAACAATACGCATAATGCAATTAGCAGTACCAGTAATAAAATAACTGAATAAATAGTAGTAGAACCTTTATTTAGCCAGGAAAATCAATTAAGAACAAATTCTTATTACAATGATGACCTGACAGGAGGCAAAAGGCGTCCTGAGGGGATGGGGTTTGGGGAAAAAAATAAAAAGACAGACTCCGGGCACTACAGAACCCAGGAGACAACACAATGACACAGAGCAGAGATGACAGGCATAGCAGTTAAACATATAAAATCTCTAAAACAATATTGCTGTGGTTCAATCTGTCATTAAAATAATATAGAACATTCATCCATTCAATCCTTCATGGCAAGGATAACTAAGCTGAATAGTGAATAAAGTGATATGTGAAAAGTAAAATTACAGTGAAATTAAATGACAGTGCGTTCCTCACCACTGCGATCTGGCTCCTCTGTCCTCGTGTCTTTTGGGTCTGATTCCTCACTACTGATGTCTGCCTCTGCATGGGCCCTCTCTCCTTATTTATTCTGTCTCAGTCACCACTGCTATCTGGCTCCTCTGTCCTCTTGACTTGTGTTCTGCAGCTTAGTTCGACCTATGAATTTCAACAATGCTCCTGTAAAATATATAGATATATAGTATTATGGGTCAACATTAAAATAACATACACTGGAGAGCAAAATGTGAAATGCCATTGACTGTAGGCTACATATTATCCACACAATTGTCAGCAGGGGCAATAACAACTAAAATGTGAACTAACTTGAATGCATTAGTCCACAACACATAGCCTAACTAATGTTAGCCTACATAGTTACTAACATCAGAACACATAGTATTGGGGAATCTTATGTGTTTTGTGATGTTTGTGCTGGAGCCGTTTTATCCAAAACAGCACTCCGGTTAGAGAGTTGACACGGAGACAGGAAGTACAGTCTTTGGACTTTATATTAGCTTGGTTCTGATCATCAACACAGAATACATCATGCTTGATGTGGAATCACATACAGGATGTTGAATGGGTTGATGAGTATGATGATAATGATAACGTAGAGTAGAGAATGAATGAATGGTTTCTGCAAAATACACAGAAATAGAAATAAGGTTCAAATTACAATAACTAACCAGACTATGGTTATTAATAATAAGCAACAGCAATACTAATTGTTGCTAAAACACATTAGACACGTTGCAAACACACGGCTAATAAAAGCTAAGTTAGCATCTCATCCACACACTATCACTGAATAGCTTAACTTAGCTAACTAGCTAGCATTAGCTCAATTCCTGAACAACATAGCAACTAAAAACGGGACATCAAGACTCATTAACACACTGACTCAGCAGGACACTATGCATACAATCTTATAACATTACCAACACTAAAGATCTGCATATATGCTCACATTCTTCACGAACGCATTCTCTCTGTGACGATGGTAATTATGCATGTGACGATGCGCAATAATGTCCTGTCATGAACGCACATGTGTAACCAGCTCGAGGACCCGTAGCTGCACTACTTAGCTGTCCCTAAATGTGCCTGACTAAAACACGAACGATATAATGCAGATCAAGGAGAACAAGGGGAATTTACAACACATAGACTAACTGTGGTTACATTACTTAACTAGCTCATCATCGTCACCAGTCAGAAAATGTCCGTTAGCCGTGGGGCTAGTTTTCGCTATGTTAAACTCCATTGACTTATGCTAAAATGTTAGCGATCTAAAGGTCCGCTATTTTTGGCTGTTTTGGGTCGACTTCAGTTGACTGTAACATCGAAAATCTTCGAAATTGAATGTTCACAAAGCTGCGGACCGGTTATACACTCATACACGAGGGAACTAACATAGCTAATTTAACTAACGTTAGCTAATGTAGCTGGTGTAGTGCCGAGAGACGGGACATACGGATTAAGCAACTAGACTACTTGTAGTGTACATGCAGAATTATTTCAATTTAAAATAGTTTTAAATGCTCACACACATACCTGACTCTGGTGCTGTATTTTCCTCTCGTTTCTTTTTAATTTTCCGTTTCGAAGCACCTGATGAATGCTTTCTCTTTGACACTCAGCGACAGAATCAACAGACAGAGGCAGCAACGCAGATTTGAATCTGCCAATCAGATCAATCTATTGCTGGAGAGGGGGGGGGGCTCCCCGAAATCAGCCGGAAGTGGCGCATTCGAATACTGTTTGGGCTGTCTGCCGTGGATGGGCTGCGTTCCACTCCAAATAGCCGGTCGGCCGTAATATATGCATAGATATATATGCGTGCATATATGCATATATATATGCGTGCATATATGTGTGTGTCTATATATATTTATAAACTGTATATTATTTTCCATCATTCAATGGACAATTTGTACTTTTTTTATATGTAGGCTACCATCAAACATATGTTCATATATAAAGTGGGTAACTATACAAAACGAAGTGAGATAACTGTTTATGAATATCTGTTCAATTTTATGTAAACTTGTGTAACTCATGAAAGATAAATGAGTGTTTCAATAAAACTATTACATATAAATGTATAGTGCAGTTTTTGTTTTCATTGCAATATATTTTTTTTATATGTATCAATATATAGCCATACATGGTCCATGCATATATTGCAATATATTTAAAAATATAAGGACTACTTTCCCATATATGGAAATGTATGATCCAGTATATTGTATTATATTTACCAATATATTACAATATATTTTTGTTTCATAAGGGCGATCTCCTGGATGGGGGCCTTACCTTTCAATGCCTCATACATATACTCCCTTGACGCAGGAACCACGCTCCGTTGAGCGCCCGTGTCACAGAGAAACCAGCTACCTGAGGCAGTGAATTATGTCCCGTAATGTTCCACCACACTGCACTGTTTCTCCACAATAAAAGCAGATTTAGCTTAGCACAAATTAAGAAGTTATTTTGTGATTTGGATCTTTATTATTTCACTGCATTGGTTAAATTCCCAGTAACTTCGTGATGAGGAGGGTGAAAATCTCCCAGCATGCACTGCTCACATATTTTAAGATGAAGTTCCCAAGAAGAAGTCTTCCTCCTACATTTTTTTCAAGAGTGTAAACAATGAACAACATTTTGAAAGAGTGCAGAAGACACACACACACACACACACACACACACACACACACACCACACACACCACACACACACACACACACACACACACACACACACACACACACACACACACACACACACACCACACACACACACACACACACACACACACACACACACACACACACGCCAAATGGCTACCAGCCAACAGCACTACGAACATCTCCAAAATCAACACAGACTTGAACTGTTTATTTACAAAGAATGTGTTCAACAGTGACTTTGTTTAAATCCTGTCATACCACTTATTATGGAGGAAGTGAAAGTTAGATTAAGTAAATAAGGAAGATTAAAACTGGTTCTTACTCCTTCCTTACGGTGACTTCAGCCTGTTGAATAAGAACAGAGTAACAGAGGAGCAGCCATCCAGAAATCTACTGCTGATAACATAAAGAAACATGTACACTACATTTAGAAAGTGTACTGATGTTAATGTGAAATCAGGATAAAACCATGTTTAGAAAAATTAATGCCTGATAAATAATGTCAATTTAATTTAATTTAGTTTTAGTAATTCTCAATGATATCTCTCTTAATGTATTGTCTTTATCTACTTTCACTGAGTCTATATATTCATCATCTTTTTTAATAACTGTATTAATTATTTGATTAAATGTGTTTCTGTGAGCTCTTGTATTTTAAGTGCAGATGTGTGTTTCACCTCTCTTAAGTTTTCTGTCACTCTCTACCAACTTATTTAATAAAGTCGTAAAATATGGGCTCAGAACAGTCTCATAATACACACATGCACACAGAAGGAGTCACACTTGTATTTCCGGATCCACACTTGTGTTTTTCAATGCTCACACAAATGTGTTCCGTTTCATATACATGTAAATAAATCCAAATACAGAAAAAAGTTTTACATATGTATTTTTGATCCTCACATATTTGTTTTCCGTTTAAAACCGCTGCACCTACAAACACAAACCGATTTCTGTGCATGGATCGCTGTGCATTTGTGTGTGGGTTTTTTTGAGACTCCCCTGACGGTCACCCGATTTGTACTTGTAATTTTTTCTATCTATAGCCAATCAGATGTCTCCTCAATTCTAAGCCAATCACATGAGCGCGCCCCCACGAAGGTAGATTTCTTGCGTTCATGACGTAGCGCTTCATGTACGCATTTTGCGCTGTCCGGAGCTGACAGGTCCATGGAGCCTGTCTGCAGGCGCTAATCTCAGGACACTTCCACTCTCAGTACATTGCCACTTTCCAAGCAGGAAATGCACGCAAATGCAAGCCTTTATATTATTATGGTACAGTGCCACTTTCCGAACCATTAATGAATGCTTGTGTACACAAAAACGGCAGGCAAAACCGTTTTAAATGTGTGTTTCCTGTATGGCGAACAGAGTTGGGTAATAATATTACTTTTGTCGGTAACGGAGTAGTGTAACGCGTTACTTTTATAATTCAGTAATCACACTACAGTTACTACATTGCCCCGACACGCGTTACTTCGTTACTTTTATAAAATCAGTCATAATCACACTGACAGACAAGAGGGGTTTCCGGCGCAGGTTTATATGTACGTAATCTGCGCGACTTGCACGTCCACATCTCCACGTGCAGTGCTGCATAAACATGGCTGAGTCAGCGATAACTTTCGAGGGGTGGAGGTATGCCCATTATTTTGAGTTTGTCCGAAGAATAGACAGGAATGTGACGGTGAGGTGCAAACTGTGTCCAGGCCAGAAGCTGTTATCCACTGCTGTAAACACCACGTCAAACCTCAACAAACACCTGCAAAGAACACATGCTAAGGTGAAGCTAATAGCTAAGGACCCCGAACCCAGAGTGAGGATGTTGTGAGTGCGCCGCCGCCGACTCCGAAGCGGCACAAATTAGAATTTGGAGGACCGGTAACCAAAGCAGAGATGGACAGGCTTGTAGCATCCTTCATAGTAGAGGTAATGTTGCCCATTTGCACAGTGGAATCACCATCGCATCGTTCAGAGATATACTGCGCAAAATACAGATAGCAGGAGACAGAGGACAGCCATAGTCAGAGCTATCTGGATCAGTCTTATGCGACAATGGAAACTGAACTAAAGAGAACATTTGAAACTTTAGCAGTCTGCGTGATCTGCCTGTAGGGAGGGGCTGGCCGGCCCTGTGAGTAAAGTAACGAGTAAAGTAACGAGTAAAGTAACGAGTAAATTAACGA
Organism: Trematomus loennbergii; assembly: GCA_012861695.1. NCBI lineage: Eukaryota > Metazoa > Chordata > Actinopteri > Perciformes > Nototheniidae > Trematomus > Trematomus loennbergii. The sequence goes on along the minus strand of JAAOOA010002369.1, from coordinate 11,801 downwards.
GTTACTTTATGTAGAGAGTAACGAAGTAGTGTAATATATTACTTTTTTTTAAAGTAATATGTAATATGTAATATATTACTTTTTTTAGTAACGACCCCATCTCTGATGGCGAATACAGCTGCTTTATTTATGTCTGTATGAAGTTTTGTGAGTGTGGAGGGAGCAGCTACAGGTTAGCTTAGCCTAATCGATCAGTGCACTACGAAGCCAGTGCTAGACAGTGAACTGTCAACGGGGGAGCCCCGCCGGTCATTATCGGCCGATATTCACTCTTAATAGTTTGATCGGTGCTCTCTATAAAGGCCGATCAGGAGATCTGGATCTGATCGATATGGACATAAACGCGAGTGAAGTTTTAGCGAGCTGCATGAGAAACTGACGGGCTGTCAGGAGAGAGGGAGGGAGAGAGGAAAAAAGAGATGATCCTTACTCCCGTGTTATTAGCCATATCCGGTCATAGTCCACAGTAATTACCTGCTAACGGAAACTCTGCTACACAATTCTTCTTCTAGTTATTATTATTATTGAAACATGACCGGTAAGTTTCAAATTTGTCCGGTAAAATGAATTCTGTCTGCGGAAACCCTGCTCCGGACAGCGCAAAATGCGTATATGAAGTGTCATGAACGCAAGAAATCTACTCTCGTGGGGACGCGCTCATGTGATTGGCTTAGAATTGAGGAGACATCTGATTGGCTATAGATAGAACAAATTACAAGTACGAATCGGGTCACCGTCAGGGGAGTATGGGCTCAGAACAGTCTCATAATACACACATGCACACAGAAGGATTCACACTTGTGTTTTTCAATGCACCAGTGGCGAGCCGTCAGGGCCCTCTAGGCCCTCTGTGAGGGCCTAACATATTCTAAAAAATAATATTTGAAAACATTTTATATATATATATTTTATATATGGCGTCCAATAGGCCTGCAATAAGTACATGGTTAAGTACTGGCTTGCCATCAGACTTCAGAAATGTCCTACACTTCCAAATAGCCCCAAAATCATGTACTACCCCGAAAGCATATCGTGAGTCAGTATAGATAGTTACAGTTTTGCCCTTTGCAAACGTGCAGGCTTCTGTAAGTGCGATGAGCTCTGCTGCCTGTGCTGAGAGGTGGCATGGGAGTGGGCCGGAACAGAGTACAGCAGAATCTGAAACAACAGAGAAACCCACCCGATTAGTGCCCCCTTGGTCGCGAGAGGCGGACCCATCAACATACAAAATGAGGTCAGAATTGGTCAGTGGAACGTCTTTTAAGTCAGGTCTTGGTGTGCACACAATGAGCAGCTCGGCAACACAGTCGTGTTCGTCACCGTCTTGAGGTAGAGGCATGAGAGTGGAAAACTTTATAACAGTGTATACTTATAAACGTTATATGTAATGGCAAACTCTATATGTAGTGCAAACTAACTTATGATGTGCAAACTAACTTTATGTGTTACCTAATATGGTAAAATGCTATGCAGTTGTCCCCATGTGGAGGTATTTTAATTCATGCCTTCTGTTCAACATATAACTAGCCTTAGGGATGTCTGGGGTGAAACAGGGTCATAAGCAAAAGTGAAGAAGTGTCCCCAAGTGTCTCAAACAAGTTCCTGTGTTTGTTTCCCCTGTCTTGCAATGAATTCCTCATTCCTTGTTTATATCTGTTCTGACCTCTCTATGACTTCCTGCTGTCCTCATTTCACCTGGCCTTAACACATTGGGGGTTAGAGTTTTCAACACTTCCATCTGTCTTTACCCAGTTCCTGTTTTACTAAGTTCCTGATTTACTACCTTGCCCATGTGTGGCTTCTGTTCCTCTGGAATGTGGGCTTTAGCTTATCTGCCCATCCAGCCCCCCCAGAGTGACAGGTCACGAGTTATTGTTGAACTGTGGACTGACAAAGATGCTATAAAACCTATGCGCAATTCTCTCTCTGTGCGCACTCTTTCAGAATACTCTGTACTCCGTAAGACCTGTGCCTTATTTGAAGCTTCAAATAAAGATCCAGAAAGACAACTCTGTTTCCACCATTTTATTGATTGATCATTCTGATTGTATATCTCCTGAGTATTGACTAGGTCTAAGATTTCCAAAACAAGCGCCTCCAGCTGGTGGGAACGACTGGACACGGCTGGCCCGTGTAGACATCACACAGGAGAGTAGCGCCCGCGTCGCCGAAAACCACATCCTCCAGGCGCAGCCCCACGTCAGCCCCCTCCAGGGCCTGGACGCTGGGGTCTGTGACCTGGTCTGCTGCCATGTGGGTATAGTCGAGGCCCAACTGGACGGCCCCAATGACGACCCTGGAGAGGCAATCTACGACCAGGTTTGACTTGACAGCCACGTGCTGGATGTCCGTGGTGAACTCGGAGATGTAGGAAAGCTGTCGTTGCTGGCGAGCAGACCAAGGCTCCGCCACCTTGGACATGGCGAACGTGAGCGGCTTGTGGTTAACGAACGCCGTAAATTCACGGCCTTCCAGCTAAAATCGGAAGTGCCGCCCGGCCAGCCAGAGTCCAAGGAGCTCCCGGTCAAAAGCGCTGTACCTGCGTTCCCTGGGCGTCAGCTGGCGGATGAAAAAGGTGAGTGGTTGCCAGTCGCCCTCCACCCACTGCTCATGCACCGCACCGATGGCGTAGTCCGATGCGTCTGTGGTAATGGAGATGGGGGCCGTGGGTGACGGATGCGCCAACAGGGCCGCCTGAGCCAGCGCGGTCTTGACCTCCTTAAAGGCAACCTCAGCCTCCGCCGTCCAGTCGATCTCCTGGATGGGGGCCTTACCTTTCAATGCCTCATACAGCGGCCGCATAATGTGGGCGGCCCGGCGATGAAACGGTGGTAGAAGGTCACCATCCCTAGGAACTCACGGAGCGACCGGGCCATGTGCGGGCGAGGAAACGCTGCGACAGCCTCAACCTTCGCCGGCAGGGGTGCTGCCTCGCCTTTAGTGACACGGTGCCCAAGGAAGTCAATGTCAGACACTTTGCAGGGTTGATTATCAACCCGTGTTGGCTGAGCCTCGTGAAAAGAGCCCGGAGGTGGGACAGGTGTTCCTCCTCAGAAGTGCTTACTTAAGTACCACTTATTATGGAGAAAGTGAAAGTTAGATTAAAGGTAGGGTAGGTAAGTTTGAGAAACCGGCTCGAGATACACTTTTTGTTATATTCCATGGAATGCTCTTAACATCCCGATAGCAATGAATATCTTAAAGGACAGGTGTCATGGCCATTTCCACTGATCATAATTACATTGTTGAGGTATACTAAAATAGATTTATACTGTGCAATTTTCCAAACTCACATTGGTTTCGCATACAGCATCTCTGTAAAGTATGTGTATTCAGCAGTATTCACTCTCTCCACTAAACGGCTCGTTGGAGCTCTTGCCCCCCCCTCCCTGTGAGCCTAGTGTGCTCCGATTGGTCAGCTCGGCCACTCTGTTCTGATTAGTCAACCACCAGAGAGGCTCCGCCCATGTCTAACAGTGCTTTTTTCGGCTCGCTCTCGGAACATCAGTCTTATAATGGCGTCGGTACAGCCGTATATTTTATACGCTAACTAACCGAACTGTACCTACAACTGTTGTTATTGAAGAGTAAGTTATTTTTACCTGTAATAAACTACTACTGTTTGATGAGAAATCAAATCATGTTTGCTATATATGAATGATATGTTATAGGAGCAAATAATTCAGGGAAGAAAGGATAGGCCTACTAAGTATTTCCATCAAACTTTATTTTTAGAAATGTACAAAATGAACATAAATATACATATATACACGGTATATCATCCATTCCTCCCCGTTGTCGGCATCTTGCCTATCACAGCCGGGGCTTTTTAGGACGAGCATCAGTGTGGTAGTCCCGTCCCCGTCATGTATTGTCCGCCAGGATCTGGCTGGACGAAATCAAATGCAAATCACAAAATATTAGAGAAACTTAGTTGTTTTAGATTCGTTAGTAGTAGTTGTGGTAGGAGTGTGGATCTATCTAATCCATCTATCTAATCAACACAGTAAGCTTGCCAGCTAATATGCTAACCTAGCTTTCTTGTTTACCTTGGTAGCAAACACGATATGAACGGTAGCTCGGAGGAACGGCAACTATAATGTAGTGTAATAAAACTACTATGAACAAAAGCTAGTGGTTCATATTAGGCTAGCAATAACGTGTTTATAATTGCAATCTTATACGGGTAGTCTGCTACGTTCGGTCATTCATTGTAACTGGCATGAATACATTGTTTTCGCTAGCATGTATAGCTAGCCTCGTTAGCTATACATGCTATCAGTAGCTCGGAGTACTGTAATGTACTGACCGTACGGTAAATCACCCGGAGTATACTGTATGAGTATTCCGTGTGTGACTGCAGACATTCTCCTGCCATGACAAACATGTAAGGCCATCTGCTGACATTGTAGTTGATATATTTAAACGCTAGCAACGTCGTTAGCCCAGTAAGCACTGTGTCAATGGCTTGTTTAGTGTAATAAAACCACTATGAACAAAAGCTAGTGATTCATATTAGGCTAGCAAGAACGTGTTTACAATTGCAATCTTATACGGGTAGTCTGCTACATTCATTGTAGCTGGCATAACAACAATGTTTTCCCGAGCAAACCCATGTCTAGCTCCGTTGGTTAGCTCGGTAGCATACACGCTACGCCAGCTATAATGTAATTACGTTTCGACTGACCGTACGGTAAATCACCCGGAGTATACTGTCTATGAGTATTTCGTGTGTGAATGCAGACATTCTCCTGCTATGAGATACATGTATGTAAGGCCATCTGCTGATATTAGAGTTGATATATGGAAACGCTAGCAACTTAGTTAGCACAGTTAGCACTGTGTCAATGGCTTAGCAGTCCGACACAGTTTACACATTTAAACAGTCTTGTTTGATAAATACACAAATAACAATGCAAACTTACAGGTTGTGTACCCGAATCTTCCCCTGCTCCAAACGGTCCAAACAAACTAGGAATAGCATCGTCCTTCAGTTTCAAATGCTGTGCATATCCGGCCTCAAACTGGGCAATGTTTTGGAAGCTTTCGTCTGTGAAATGCCGCGCACACAGTAACGTTCTTCGAACCTCTGAAGGAACAGTGTTAAAAAAATTTCAACCACTGACTTCGTCGTGGTTCTTCCGTCGGTAGGACAAACAGCTCAGATTTCTCCTCACATTTCACATTTTGTTTACTTTTGCTTTAATGTATTAGTATGCAGTACATTTTAATTGAACAGTTTCACCATGCATGGATTTACAGCGCATAGTTAGTACATCAACCAATGCACAACCAAAACAGCAAGAGGATAGTGCTTTGTAGCTATCGGTAGCCTATGTAGCTAACTCCAGTTACATGAAGTTAGCTAACTGTAGCTCTCCACCAAAGGTTAGCATGTTAAGCTGTACTTTCTGTGGCAGCTAGCTTAATACAAAGAGGGTTTTTGTGCTTCATTGTAAACTTTTCTTACAAATGTGTGTTAATCTACTGAAATTGTGGGGACAGTTTTTTTCTACTCAATGATACAGACCATTGTTGAGGAGATGCAAAACATACATATACTTTGAGTAATGTTACTTTGCTGCTAAAAATGAAACATTATCAGATAAGGACATCACCAAAGTGTGTGAGTCTGTGTGAGTCTGTCTGTTCTTTGCATGTCGTACACACTGCTCTGGTATGAATTAAAAATATAATTGTAAAATGTAAATCTCGCTCTTGTCATCGTTCAGGCTTTGCATTGAACCCCTATGACTGGTTGCGGACTTGAAGGGAACGCCTTCCTGACATCCAGGAAAAATGAGATTCTAATCTAATCTAATCTATCTATTCAATGCCAAAAGCAAGTTATTGTTTTTAACTTTTTTTTATGATTTTTTGGGGAATTTCAGTTTTATTGGATAGTAGAGATCTACTGGAAACAGTGGAGAGGGAGGAGATGATATGCAGCAAAAGGCCGAGCCGGATGGTTGCTGCTCCGTGTGGAACGTGTTCTATCAGGTAAAGCACTTTGGTACCCAGTTATTTATGGTATTGAGTTTGAATGTAGCCTTTGGAAGGTATTTTCCAACAGTGCATTGTAAAGACTGAAAAAACAGGCTCAGGTTAAAGCTTGACTTGATTTGGTCTTTTACTTAAGAGGATGTTTGTCCTCCTGTCTTCTCTTATTTCCTTATCTTTCTTTCAGGTGTAACATCTACCAATGGTTGTACATGACACCACCTCTTTGCTGTCCTACTAGTCAACCCTCCTGATCAGAGCCTTTCCTAAATAGTGGTAAGTTGTTTTACAGTTCAGTGTACGTTAATTTAGCAACTTAATGCTTTACTGCTGTTGAATAAACCCTATATATATACATCCATCAGCAATCAATAAAACAAATCATCCAACACAAAATAGAAGAAATCTATTTCTTTTTATACCACAGCATCTATTGGGACTGCTCATTGATGTCATCAAGAGCCATTGAGTCTAGCTTTTGTAGTCGGCCTCTCAGAATGTTTATCATTTCTTTGTCTCTTAACATTCCTATAATCATTTGTTTTTTTATTGTTGATATTGTTTTGTTCTTTATTTTTGTTGTGAGAATCACTTTGCAATTGTGTAAGTGCTATATAATAGTTATACTAATATAATTGTTGTTACCATCATTACTATTATTAAAAATGTCTTCTTTGTTTTCTTTATTCATCGCTGCAGAAAGGTTCAAAAAGTTCCCTGTACATGGAACCATGCCTGTCCTCTGTTCCACATGTCTTCAGTCCGTTCTGGACCCTATGACTCTGTTCCACATGTCTTCAGTCAGTTCTGGACCCTATGACTCTGTTCCACATGTCTTCAGTCAGTTCTGGACCCTATGACTCTGTTCCACATGTCTTCAGTCAGTTCTGGACCCTATGACTCTGTTCCACATGTCTTCAGTCAGTTCTGGACCCTATGACTCTGTTCCACATGTCTTCAGTCAGTTCTGGACCCTATGACTCTGTTCCACATGTCTTCAGTCCGTTCTGGACCCCATGACTCTGTTCCACATGTCTTCAGTCAGTTCTGGACCCCATGACTCGGACACTAGTTCTACCAAGGCTCATTAGAGGTAAGCAGTGGTAGGAGAGTGGAGTTATGTTTGTATTTAGGCTGCAAGTCGACAAGAATAGATTACAAATCGCTTAAAAAATTGTTCAGACAAGAGGCACCATGTGTTACGCAGGTGCACATCCACTGGAGGAAGATTCTGAAAGTAAAATATACACTTCTCACTAGAAATGTAATCATAAAGCATTATTATGGCCAAAGTATCCTACAATTCAGGATTTTCCACTGAAGAAAGTGTTGGATTCAAGATTCAAAGGTTTTATTCTCATATGCTCAGCAGCTACAGTGTAGAAATGTCAATGCAATTCTTCTGACCTGAGCTCCTCCAACAATGCAACATATACAATAAAATACAAAAATACAAAATAAAAGTAGTGCAAAAAGTTTATATACATGTAATATAATAGAATATGATATTTACAAGAACAGAATATTAAATACAAAATTAAATACGGTGTATTGCGTGGACAATAGACCCAATCACAGTGAATGTTCAAAACTAAACTTGATACATTTTTCTTTTTCATCTCACAGTGCACATATTTAAGTAATCATAACACAAAGCTAAAATGTAATCTGTTTTTCCTTTCTCTTTTCAAGAGTGCTTCAGAGGATGGCTTAATTCACAAAACGTGGAGAAGACCGAGAGGGAAAAGTTGGCCGGTTACTACATTTCACAAAAAATACAGGACCTTGTGAAAGCGGAAAGAAACAGTTGAAGAAAATTGCTTAAAAATATGAAGTAATGGGTGTTTTGAAAATGTTTTCAAATGTGTGTTAATGTTCATTGTGTGTTATAAATTATTTTCCTGCTTCTAATCATTTGATGTATGAGTATTTATTTACAGACATTCTATACATTCTGATAAGGTAGGTGCTCTGATCTGAAATGATAGATTGAGCTACTGCAATTGGGTGAGAGTGTTTCATCATCATATGACCAGCTTAACCATCAAGTAATCCCAGTTAAAGTTCTACTCAAGATCATACCAGTCGGACCAGCTAATGGTGACCAGCTAGACCACTGTGACCACCAGCTTTTACCAGCTATCCTGACCAGCTAATGGTGACCAGCTAGACCACTGTGACCACCAGCTTTTACCAGCTAAACCAGCTATCCCGACCAGCTAATGGTGACCAGCTAGACCACTGTGACCACCAGCTTTTACCAGCTAGACCAGCTATCCGACCAGCTAATGGTGACCAGCTAGACCACTGTGACCAAACCAGCTATCCTGACCAGCTAAAGTGTCCAAAACCCCTCTCAACCAGCAAACTAATCCAGCCTAATATTGACTGGCTGGTCAGGCTGGTTTACCAGCCTGACCAGCCAGACCAGCCTTGTTGGTCTAAGCTGGTTTTTTCAGCAGGGAAGTTCTTTGCATTTACTTTCCTTTACCCTAACCCTACTAATGCCGGATGGTGGAACAAACCGAAGTTAGGGTAGAAAACTAAATGCAGTGTGTCCTGTGTTGTTGATAGTTGCTAAGCTCTGAGGAAAATGGATAGTGATCCGGTCGTCACTGCCACAGCAGTGCCAGCAAAAAATACCCCTTGAAAAGCTTTTAAGAAAAAGTTAGTCTATTTCCACCGTAACAAACATGGAGTTAAAAATAACTAAAATGGACCATGAACGAAACTGAAGAATGTCTACAGATGAAGAACCCTCTTTGTCACCTTTACATACTGCACACTAATGTACTGTCTACAGCAGATGAGTCACCTGAAATGACAGAGCCCTCAAAGGGAAACCATACGTATGTTTGGTCTTTGTTTTGGGCATGACTGGATCGATTGTGAACTGAACCAGAGCTTCCAACAGTAAATGTTAGGCTGGCAGAGGTGCGGCCAGCGCCGCTGGTGTGGCCATAGCTCTTCCGGATTGGTCCATTTTGTTCCGGGTACCGCATGACATCATGCAGTACCCGGAACTAAATGGAAGACTCAAATGGGCAGTGACGTATCTCCAACGAGGCGTTTTGGAGGTATTTTCTGTGTTAGAGTTTTACTCGCTACAGGTGTACTTTGAGGGTTTTGACTCTGCACACCGTTTACATGCATAAAACCTTCATAACACACAAGGGACGGGTAAAAAAGCATGACACCTCTCCTTAAGTGCTTTGACAAAAAATCCATAAAAAAATTTCATCTGTGGAAGCCGTAATACTGTAAAAGTACGACCCGGCTAAAGTAACTGGATGGCTTACCTGCCTGTCAGCCTTCCATCTGTGCACAAACTTATCTCGTGCCCTCATTGGTCATGTGTGCCTTCGTGTGTGTTGGAGGAGGGGCTCTGTAAGGAAGTGGCAGATTTTCTCCGGTTGTGTATTTTCAAATTCTAGCGATCTCGAGCCGGTCTCTCAACTTACCTACCCTAACCTTTAAGTAAATAGGAAGATTAAAACTTGGTTCTTACTCCTTCCTTACGGTGACTTCAGCCTGTTGAATAAAAACAGAGTAACAGAGGAGCAGCCATCCAGAAATCTACCGATAACATAAAGAAACATGCACACTACATTTAGAAAGTGTACTGATGTTAATGTGAAACCAGGATAAAACCATGTACTAATATATCTTAAACTATTGTAAAACAAATATTTAGTAAGTGAAGTCATGTGAGGGGATAACCTGAATTACAAAAAGTAATGCCTGATAATGTCCCTTTTTTATTTAATTTTGACCTTTCTTTAATTTAATTTAGTCATTCTCAATGATATCTCTCTTAAGTATTTTCTTTATCTGCTTTCACTCAGTCTATATATTTAGCAACTTTTTTTATAACTGTATTAACTATTTGTTTAAATGTGTTTCTGTGAGCTCTTTGCTTAGTCTCTTGTTGTGTTAAGTGCTATATAAATACAAATATAAATATCCTTTATTATTATTTATTATGCTGTATCTGTTAAACAACCTGTTTACAGTGTGTTTCATCTCTCTTAAGTTTCCTGTCATCTCTCTACCAACTTATTTAAAGTCGTAAAATGCTCATAAATGATAATTCAACGAGTATTCAAACTTTCATTAAAGTGCATCTATGAAACAAATATGAAAATATATAATTAAATATCAGTCCAAACACACAGATTGACTTGTTTCATGTTTTATTCAAACATTTGGATATAAATGGTACAGTTTAAATGACAGCATAGAAACCCTGCAGAGCATCAGAGAACATCATAAAGGAGCTTTCAGATAAAAACAGTTCAAGCCTCACAGTAAACAGCAGGTCATCATTCAGATGATACACTTTGGAATAGCACTTTAACAACATCACAAACAACAAGCTCGTAACAAACAATGTCAATACAAAAATATAAAACAAGTCACATTATATTCCAGCTTCAGATCAGAGAGAGTTTCTGTTAATGCCGTCTCTACATCCTTTAAGAACTACAAGCAGCAGGAGAGCATCTGTTAAAGGACTACAACTAGGAGCTGTTAAAGGACTACAACTATGGAGCTGTTAAAGGACTACAACTATGGAGCTGTTAGAGGACTACAACTATGGAGCTGTTAGAGGACTACAACTATGGAGCTGTTAGAGGACTACAACTATGGAGCTGTTAAAGGACTACAACTATGGAGCTGTTAAAATGTCCTCATTCATTGTTTTTGCCCTATTACTGTACAGCGACCTTGGGTCCCTTGAAAGGCGCTATATAAGCAAGCTATTATTATTATTATTATTATTCATTCCGTTCACAAACAATAAAAAAAAGTTGATATTAAATAAATTTCTCTCACTATATTGGTCCAGGACAACAACAGTATGATGAATTTATAGATGGTTAGATCTTTTTTCTATTACGTATTAATAGTTTAGTAGTAATAGTAAATGCCTAAAATAAACTAATTTCTCCGTCAACTGTTGTTTTTTTAACGTCACACTCAGAGTGAAGTTCAAGTTTTCTTCCAAAAGGGTGCAAATATAACAGAATATCCAGAAAGTCAGCAATTTAATGAGTATATCTTTCCACTACTGTGATGTGAGTATTAACGTGGATACATCATTGTAAACAGGAGGTTAAACCATGGCACCAGAACAAGCTGCAACAGCCAGAAGAAATAAAAAGAGCTGCAGTAAGACCTCAAGAGGCTGAGACCCCACTTCCTGCTGGAAAGAAAACAAAAACGTGTTCAAGAAAATCCGGAATGACTTGTTCCTACCCTGGGTGTGAATAACTGCAGAATACTTCCTGGCTAAGAAAATATAACCACCATCAAGACTCTCAACATGAGACACAAATAAGGAACTAGTTATATCTCTCACAGGCTCCGCCCTCTACTGGACTCTATGGGTACTCCCGTGTATCCTATCCGTGCACGCATACCTTCACTGAGACTTCCCTAGACGTAGCCGGCCCCTGGGCGGGCCTACCTGAATGCGCGTGCATCTCACTGCATAAAAGGTGGCCTCGCCTCCTCACTGCTATCCCTTTCTCTTCAGCGAAGCAGCATTAGTAACCGAGTGAAGAGAGACGGACAAAGAAAATCTTTTTCAAGAAACCTAGGACAATGGACTCACCTGTGGAGCGCCCCTATCCTTTGTGTCGGGCTCCATCGAAGGTGACGAACCCCATGCCCGGTGTATCATCTCGTCAACAAAAACTATGATGAAAAATGTTCGTCAACGACCTTTTTTTACATGACTAAGACGAGACGATGACGAGCTAAAAATAGATTCTTGATAACGAAAACTATGACGAAAT